>CAJHQP010000543.1:0-179582 GCA_905132765.1 Moricandia arvensis | reverse complement strand
TGAAGAATAGCAGGGGCACGTCCAGCCTTGTTGGAAAGTGACAGGTGACTAATGGTCCTCCCCACTCTCCATTTGAATTCTTCAGCATGTGACTTATCCCCCAACGTCTCTTTGCTTCTTGTCAACATCCTCCTTTGGTTCTGAATAGATTAAGCTTCCTTTCTTCTCAAGTTAAAACCTTCCCTTGTCTTGCAAGCCACGTTAGGTCACTCCTTGACCTAACTGTACGGACAAGTGATTAGTTTATAATTGATCATTTTGGATGCTCCTCTTGCCTTGATCTCTTATACTCTGCTATTCATGTCTTCTTGTCAACAATTTCTCCTTGTCATTTATTTCTTCATGTCAACAGTCCCCCTCAAGCTTGACCATGGGGACTAGTCAAGCTTGGAAATCATGAAGCATTCCCTCATTAAAACCTCAGCTAGGTAAAACCACTTGGGAGAAAACCCAAGCCAAGGAAAAAGAGTAGAACACTTCATGGAGGGGAGATTAGTGACATGTGAGGTCTATGAATCCAAGCTTTGGATGAATGAACTCACAGACTTTAGTACTTGCAGCCTTTGTGAAGATATCAGCTAACTGGTCTTCACTTCTTGTATAGCATGGTAGGATGATCCTTTGCTCTACAGCCTGCTTGGCCTTATGACAATCCACCTCAATGTGTTTGGTTCTCTCATGAAACACATTGTTGGATGCTATGTGTATTGCAGCTTGATTATCACAATGCATTGTGAATGGCGATGGTGTCTCTATGCCCAAATCCTTGAGCAGGTTCATCATCCAAATGAGCTCTAGTAATCTTCCTCATTGCTCTATATTATGCTTCTTCACTTGAACATGATACTACCTTCTGCTTCTTGCTCTTCCAAGTTACTAAGTTGCCTCCAATGAAGGTACAATAGCCGATTGTAGACCTCCTGTCCACCCTGTCTCCAGCCCAATCAGCATCACAATACCCAACTATCTATGTACTCTCGTTGCAACCCATCCAAACTCCTTGTCATGGTGTTTCTCTTAAGTACCTCAGAATCCTCTCCACCATGTTCCAATGGTGTATCTTGGGAGCTTGCATATGCTGGCTGACTTGGTTGACTGCAAAACACACATCTGGTCTAGTGATGGTGAGGTAAATGAGCTTCCCAACCATTGTCCTATAATTTTTGATGTTTTCATAAGGCTTATCTTCAATCTCCCCCTCACGCAACACCTTGTAACCATCTTCTAATGGAGTCTTGGCTGCTCTTCCTCCTAGATCGCCTGCCTCACTCAACAAATCAAGTGTGTACTTCCTTTGGGATATAAACAACCCTTCTTTAGATCGCATATCTCAATCCCTAGGAAGTACTTTAACTCACCCAATTATTTGATATCAAATGATGATTTAAGAAAGGCTTTAGTGAAGAGAATGCCCTCCTTATCACTTCCAGTGATGATGATATCATCCACATACTCTAGGATCACCACAATCCCTTGTTGACTAGTGAGAGTGAAGAGTGTGTGATCTGCTTCTGATTTGACAAACCCTCTTCCATTGAGAGCGGTGCTAAGCTTGTGATACCATGCCCTTGGTGATTTGCTTTAACCCATATATGGTTTTCTTCAATCTGAGAACATTTCCAGGCTTGACAAGATGTTCTAGAAAAGGAGGTGGTCTCATATATACTTCATCTTCAAGCTCTCCTTGTAGTAAGGCATTCTTCAGATTCATTTTCCATAGATCCCACTCCAAGTTGACTGCCAAAGCTAGAATGATCCTTATTGTGTGTAGTTTGGCTACTGGTGAAAATGTATCAAGGTAGTCTTCCCCATATGTCTGAGTGAATCCCCTTGCTACTAGCCTTGTCTTGCACCTCTCGACAGTCCCATCAGCATTGTACTTGATGGTGAAGATCCACATGCTTGTTACTGCCTTCTTTCCTTTTGGAAGTTCCACTTGATACTAAGTGTCATTGATTATCATGGCATTGGTTTCATTTCCAACCGAGTCTCTCCACTCCTTGTGTTCCACAGTTTCTTCATAAGACCTTGGTATGTACTCCTGGTCCAATTCTCCAATGAACACTACATGTTCCTTAGGATACTGAGCTCGAGAACACACAGCTTGTATAGGATGGGCGACTGCTTGAGAGTTGAAGTAGACCCTTGTGTTGATCAAGTTTGAAGTCGGTTTTCTGATCCTAGTACTTCTTCTTGGTGGTGGCTGTGTTTCTTCATGTGGTACTTCCTCATCAGTAGAAGACTGAGGTTCATTTAACACTGAACCCTCTTGTTCTTGTTGCTCAGCTTGATCATGCGTTGGTGTTGAATTCTCATGTTGTGTCTCAGCTTGATTTTGATTTCCTCCCTCATGGTCAAGGTGAGGAACCTCAATGACATCAGTATTTGTTTCAACCTCAGTAGAATCACTTCTAGGTTCCTCATGCTCAGGCTCAACCCTTTCTTCAGGCATACTGATCCCAAGACTCTCCATTACTCTTCTAAGGTTGCTTGCTTTATCTGAGGCTGATTGGGATAGATTCTTCAACTCATCCCAACTTTTTTCATTATAGTAGCCCTTAGCCTCCACAAACTTCACATCTCTTGATATTGACACCTTTCTTGCCATTGGATCATAGCACTTATAACCCTTTTGTGTTGGAGAATAGCCAATGAACATAGTTGTTGAGCTCTTGGCATCTAGCTTGCTCCTCTATTCCCCTGGTATCAACACAAAGAAGAGGAACCCAAATACTCTCAAATGGTCCAAAGATGGCTTGTTGCTGTTTAGTACTTCAAATGGAGACAAGTCATTGAGGATCTTCGTGGGAATTCTGTTGATGAGGTAACAAGCAGCCATCACAGCATCACTCCAAAATCTCTTTGGAACATTAGTATGGAACATCATTGATCTTGCTACTTCCATTAGGTGCCTATTCTTCCTCTCAGCCACCCCATTTTGTTGAGGAGTATAAGGACAGCTTGTCTGATGTATGATCCCATGCTGAGCAAGGTACTACTTGAATGCTTGGCTTGTGTACTCTCCACCATTATCAGACCTAAGGATCTTGATTTTTGCATTGAATGATTGGAGACATGGGTCTGAAAATTCTTGAAGGCTTCCAGAACTCTGTCCTTAGATTGAATCAATGTCAGCCAAGTGTACTTAGACTTCTCATCAATGAAGGTCACAAAGTATTTGTGATTTTCTCTGGATAGAAAAGGAGCAGCCCACACATAAGAGTGAACAAGGTCAAAACACTTCTCATAGATGGTGCTAGACCTTGGAAAACTGTTCTGCAATGCTTCCCAAGTATACACGCTTCACACACATCATTCTCAAACACCACACCAGGAAGCATCAGATTTAGAGCTCTAGCATGGGGATGTCCCAATCTAGCATGCCATGTGTTTCCATCAACCCCAGTAGCTGTACTGACCATGCAGATAGAAGGCTTTATTCTTTGGAGGTGATAAAGTTCATCTTGGTTATGTCCTCTTCCAATCAACCGCCCTGTCTTTAAATCTTGAAACTCAACCTCATCAAGTTTGAAAACAACTTGACAACTCAAGTCGACAGTAGCCTTCCTTACTGACAGCAAGTTAGATGTAAACTGAGGCATATATAAGGCAGATGATTCTCTATCAAACAGCCTAAGATTCCCTATCCCTTCTATCTTAACCTTATCTTTATTTGCTATAACTACATTCTCTGAGGCAGGCTTGACATCACTAATCAAACTCCTATCACTAATCATGTGATGACTAGCTCCTGAATCTATAATGATTAGTTTAGAGTCAAGAGAGTGTCTACCAGCCTTTTTGGGTGAGATAAGGGCCTTAGCAGCTTTGATGAAGGAGATTAGGTCGCTCCTGGTCACTGGTCCATCAATACTCGTCACACCAGCTTCATTTTTCCATGTTAATCTTTCGTTCATGTTACTAATGAAAGCTGAATACATGGTCTTCCCTTCTATTGTTTGATGCTCAATCTTCTTGAGCAAGTTCCTGGCCAACTTGATCTCCATCTTTTGTGGCTTCAGGTTCCCTTTTCTGTGATGTTTCTTGATCTTCTTATACTCAGGAACCTCACACTTGTCGACTTCTTTGTAATATGAGCAGGCTGTCTGTCCTTCTTAAATAGTGTGTGGTTGGCTTGTCCTCTTTGTATGAGAGCACACACACCTTCCACACTTGGGAGTTTGCCTTCCCTCGGGACATGCTTTATCAGCTGGCTGTATGAAGGTTTTAGGGTCAGTAAAAGGCTAAAGACTACATCTTGCTCTTGTCTTTCTCTTAAGACTTCCAGATCGCAAGAACTTAGCCTGAGCATGTTGAGCTCAGACTAGAGACTTATAAACTTTCCAAGATGTTGGTTGAACTCTCCTTCATCTTGTTTCAGGTTGTTGATAGCTTGCTTCACTTCAAACACCCTACTTAGAATAAATAAGTTGCCATACACCTTTTGAAGTGTATCCCACAACTCTTTGGAAGTTTCACAGTAGGAGTAAGCTTCCAATATTGAAGTTTCAAGGCTGTTCTGAATGATGGACAACACCATGAAATCCTCCCGACCCCATATTCCATCATCAGCAAGCCCAAATTCTTCGCCATCCTCTCCTAGGATAGTTTTCTTTGGGATTTCGCCTCCAGCAACATGTTCCCAAAGCCCTCTACTTCCAAGAGCAGTCTTGACAAGCCTTGACCACAGAAGATAGTTAGCTCCTTTGAGAGTAACTGGAATCACCACCATTTCTGACATTTATTTTTTCAAAACAAAACTCAAGAACATCTCAAGAACAGCTATTACCCAGTGGGTAAAGGAAAAATTTCGAAAAATATCAGAGTAAAAGAATGAGATTTGCGGAAAATATATAATAGAGTAGTGAGAATAGGTCTCAAGAGCATAAATGCTCTGATACCATGTAATTTTAGAGAATTAGAGATAGTTTTATGGTAAAAACATGAAGAACAAGAGAGAGAAGAGAGAGATTTCAAAAATGAGAGAGAGACAGACAGACAGACAGACAGACAGAGAGAGAGAGAGAGAGAGAGAGAGAGAGAGAGAGAGAGAGAGAGAGAGAGAGAGAGAGAGAGAGAGAGAGAGAGAGAGAGAGAGAGAGAGAGAGAGAGAGAAGAGAGAGAGAGAGAGAGAGAGAGAGAGAGAGAGAGAGAGAGAGAGAGAGAGAGAGAGAGAGAGAGAGAGAGAGAGAGAGAGAGAGGAAATCTGTTTCCTTGCTTAATGTGGTTTCTGAGTACAAGTCTATTAATAGACAAACAAAACAAAACAACTAATAAACAATTCAAACAAGTTGAGCAGAGAAAAGATTAAACAAATGGGTCTGAGCAGTCTGAAGAATAGAAGGGGCACGTCCAGCCTTGTTGGAAAGTGACAGGTGACTAATGGTTCCCCCCCCCCTCTCCATTTGAATTCTTCAGCATGTGACTTATCCCCCAACGTCTCTTTGCTTCTTGTCAACATCCTCCATTGGTTCTGAATAGATTAAGCTTCCTTTCTTCTCAAGTTAAACCTTCCCTTATCTTGCAAGCCACGTTAGGTCACTCCTTGACCTAACTGTACGGACAAGTGATTAGTTTATAATTGATCATTCTGGATGCTCCTCTTGGCTGATCTCTTCTACTCTGCTATTCATGTCTTCTTGTCAACAACTTCTCCTTGTCATTTATTTCTTCATGTCAACAACCTTCACATTTGTCCATAACTTTACTTCAACTAAAGGCCAATGAGTTTAGTCATACTTCCGGTTCGCACGAAACATAGCCTTCAGTATGTTATCAGCCTTTGTATTTTCCACTTCACCATCCGAGAAAAGGAATATTTCAAAGGAAACCTTAACAAAAAAGTTGTTCATACGATTTTTCAGAAGATAAAACTTTTAAAGTTAGTATCAAACCAAATAAAACTTGCAACATAATACATATAATGAATGAATAAAAAGACTACATGTTTCTAAATATGCTCTGACATTTTTCCGACATGTATTACCTCTGAAGGCAAGCAAAGGTGGAGACGGACTATCTGTTAGAGGTCATCCAAAGCCAGCTGTGAACTCAGGGAAAGCATAGTAGATCCACACTTGAATAGCCTTTACAATTCTTCAACGGTATACGACTTTGTATAGTCCTTATGTTTCACCAACTCCATCAAGAATTTAAACGCGAGTCTTACTCACAGGTATTCCTCAACAACTTCTAGATCCATCACTAACCTAGCCAGGATAGCTCATGTTGGGTGTCAAGGTTCTTGGTGCTTCAATGAACACAACTTAGATGGCTAGATACTCTAAATGCAGCCTGTCATCTCATGACCATGTTTTGCATTTCTTACAAGCTGCAATTAATTTATCAATACTTGCCCTTTGCTCGAAATTCAGTCCCATCTTCTCCCGTAATGCTTTCATGTCATACGTTACCTGAACAAACGGATTCTCGAGATGATTCACATTATCACAGTTAAGACCAATGATGTATTCATATTCATGCAGAGAAAAAACCTCATTGGTTCAACACTTGCAAAACTCCATATCTCAAACTTCTTCTTGCAATCAACCTGAAAACACAGCATAAAGTGCACTAGCCTTGAAGCCCATCTACATTTCCTTTTGTGGAACCTTAAGAACACTCATAATCTCGAGTTCTTCAGATCATCCTATTCATATGCTTCGAGTGCTGTCTTAAGAGCAAGAAACAGCTTGTTGTCATCACTATAGTAGGTAATGCTTTTAGTCACATGTGGTTCATGCCCTAAGGTAAATAGCTTTCGGTGAAAAATCAAGTTCATCCATCTCGAAACCTGCAAAAATCAACACAAAAGTCTGGGAATTAACAAAGAACTCTACAAGAGAAGTCTCTAAATCAAAACGAAGTCTACATGACTTGAAACGAACCAACAAAAAAGTCTACAATTCAAAGGAAGTCTACAAAAAGGTCTACATATCAACAATGATGTCTACACACAAAGTCTACGGATTCAACGATGATGTTTACATGCGACGTCTACACTTTCACACTTATAGTCTAACGAAGACTGATCGAAATAGAGAAATGGATTAGAGAAGATGTGCCGTTCGTTCGCCGCCTCATATCTAAAACAAAATAAAAATAATAGGTTACTTAACAAACTACAGAAGAAGTTCTAGCCATATTGAGATACACCAACTAGTAAGGCTAGTTAAACGAGAGAAGTCAGGGAGAGATGAAGCATTGTTTCTTCGCCAGAGAGATGAAGCACAGTTCATTCGCCGGCTCAGATCTGAAACAAAAAAAGGTAAAGATGGATACTTTTTAGCCTTAAACGCCGATGGGCACGTAACCGAAGAGATTCACCTTACTAGAGAGAAATATCGGAGTGACAGAGCGGACGGTGACTAGTTTGAGCCGAGGAACCAGTGTGGCTAGGGTTCGCCAAAAATCGCCAAGAGGGAAAAACAGCATGGATTAGAGTTTTTAACCCAAAAAACATAAAACCGTATTTATATGTTGTGTAACTTTCCTGGTTGATTAGGTTAAAATTAACTTGGTTAAATCCGGTTAGGTTAAATTCAATGAGTAGACTTCTCTGTAAGTCTACAATGATATTTTTCTATTTTATTATTTTAATAATTCTAATATATGATTTACTAAATTTATTTCTTTACTTTTTAATAGTTATAATAATTTTATTTCACATTTTTATTTATAAAAACTAAATTTAATCAAAATAATGATTTTTGTAATCACCCATTAAAGTAGATTGAAAGCGACATTTAGAACGGAATAAAATTTTATTGTAAGTCTTCTATACCCTAAACAACAAATTTGAAACCTTAAATATTTGATTAATAATAAAAAGTCATAATTATTTAATAAAATATAAAAATATAAATTACTTAATATTAATATGAAACTTGAAATCATTACAACAGAATAAATATGAATCTAAAATCTAACCCTAAAAATCTAAATCTGAAAGACATAACACATTACTAAACCATAAACATTGTTTACCACATAGTAAAAAAAATCAATATGTATTTTTTTTAATGGTTAAATTATATAAATTTTAAATGTATATACTTCATATTAACCTTTATATTAATGATTTATTAAAAATTTCCCAAAATTATTTATACATTTTTAAATAAATTATTATATTAAATTACGATGTAGATTATGGAATAAGTCTATAGTAGACTGTGTAGGAGGTCTATATATTTGTAGATTTCTTTATATTATGTGTAGACTTCGAATGACAAAATAAGAAAATAACATTCTAGTTTTCTGTTTACTTATAAGGGTTATTTTATTATTTTTAAATTAATTTTGCGTTTGATAAAATATGAATACATTTTATGTTTAAAAGGAATATACAAGTTTTTTTGGCAAATTTCTAAAACGTAAAAGTGTAGTTCTTTTTTCATGTGTTTCAAATCAATTTATTTAACTTAAGCATCGTATCGTTTGTTAGCAGTGATTGATTAGTGTTAAATGTATAAGGTCTCGATTTAAAAGTGTACGTTGGGCCCATTGTTTACAATATAGAGTAACATGCTAAGACCCATAGTATCACAATAAAGGTTACTTGGGCCAGCACATTTTTGTTGACAGGCCTAAAAAACGAGAAAACACGTTCAGGTATGTCGATCACGCCACGTATACTCAACCGCTATGACGCAGCATCAAACCTCTGTATTAAAACTTTGCTTTCAAAGGCAAACAAAGTTAAAACACAGGAACTCCCCAAGCAGGCAAGTTGATCGGAGATGTCGTCCGCGCAAATGGACCCGCACGACAAGATGAGATCACGCGATCTAAGTAAAGTCGCGAGAGGCCAGCAAGCGCCAAGACCAGCGCACGCTCCCGGAACGGTGTCACCGCCGCCCCAGAACGAGGCCACATTTCGAGCTAAGAGAGGAGAAGATGGTGGAGGAGAGACTGATTCGGCGAGGGATGAACTGTTTCCGGTTACTAATGAAACGCGACATTGCTTCAATCGGTATATGCAATACCATAGGTAAGTTTTAAAATTTTATCTATAACTAAATTAAGTGATTAAAATTAACATTCTAAATTTTTTTAAAACTTTAAATATATAGGTGTCTTGAGGGTAAGGGGAGAGATACGAATGATTGCAACAGTTTGAGAGATTACGTACGTACGATGTGCCCTGAAACATTGGTGAGCAAACATCTTTGGTTATAGTTTCTTAAATTATAATTTTGTATTATAATATTGTTATCTTTCTTATTATTATGGAAGGTTGAAAAATGGGATGAACAAAGAAAGTCTGGGACACTGCCATCGTCGATTTGAATATTAGGTTACAATCTTTGTTATAACAAAAGATGTTTAGTTTTTTTTTTCAACCTTCCATAATAATAATTAAAAAAAAAAAGAGAGATGTTTAGTTTGGTCGTTGTTTGGACTTCGACAGTACTAAGGCTAAACCAATAATAAATGAGATTAATAAATAAATGAAATCATAATCTGATAATCGTTTGTTAATAATAGGCCTTGGATAATTGTATATGGTTAGTGTCAATCTAGATTCTGTCCTGGCAGATTCTTGTCATTGGTCCATCCAAACCTACGTCTTGACTAGTCATTCAGCTTCAGCTAAGTTCTGGTCTGGTCTCTGTTGCGTCGTCACTATATTGGGGGTGCAAGATTATGCAAAAATTTTATTTAACAAGTAATCTACAGTAAGGAAAAGAAAACAATAATTGTATTAAAAGAATCAAACAGAGCAGATTTCAGACATGAATATGCTCTTTGCTTTAGAGATCTCGATCACAAGGAACTCAATTTTTGGTAAAAAGTGTAACACCCCGCTCCCCCGGGTCCGATCCGGGGTTAAGAGCATGGAGTTATGAACACGGGTCTACTCATTTTAGACCACCCAACGTGTCCGTTACCGGTCCCAGGAGTCATCGAACGCATATCCTTCGATCAAATACTAACCCAACCATATCCACATACTACTACTTACAGTCCTACGCATAGGGAAATGGAAAGGAGGGTATGAGTAATTGGGTTACTCAGTGAAGTGGTTCTAGACCAGCCTCTCCGCATGAACTTTATACTACTTAATGCGAAACGAGAGCTGGCTAACCACTACAATCAATCATTCAAATGCATCATTCGTTATCACACAACATCATTTCCATACTTTTCTATCAACCTAGCGATCATACAATACAATGAACTCAGTCACTGCCACAACATAGATTCGACCAGACTCGATTCACACAAACGACTTGAATCGACACCAATCATCCTAGACGTAAGGACCTATGGCCGTGCAAGGACGTCCCCCTACTTGTCGGTGGTTCCTGGGTGGTCTTACATGAACCAATGCCCCCAGCTTCCTAAATGGTCACCCGAGTCACAGCACGTTGGTCCCTTTCGACACTGTATGTCCCCTCGGTCCTAGTAACCATAATTATGCCACGATTCGGCATTGACTCGATCTTAAAGGCGCCTATCGATCCCGTCCGTTCACGGTCACCGTCCGTTCACGGCCCTTTCTTATTTCTATCCCGCCATCGCGCGGTCACCGAATTTACACGGCCTTTCACCCTAGTTGGACTCTAGACGCCACCCGTTATCGGTGTCTCAAACAGGACTACAAACATGTTCATTGACTCGATCTCATTCTCATTTCTTATTTCTATCCCGCCGTTGAGCGGTCACCGAATTTACACGGCCTTTCATCACATATCTCATTACTCATCATCATTCTCATTTCTCATTTCTCATTCACATTTCTCATTTCACATTTCATTTCTCATTAACATTTCTCATTCTCATTCTCATTAACTCTAACTTGACCTTAACAAGTTCATTAGACGCCACCCATTCTCGGTGTCACACACATACTTCACTTTACATCCATCCAATCATACACACATACATGATACCAATTGTAGCCATGTACCACTTTCATTCATCACATCACTATTAACCTAGGCATGCATTTCTTTCTAGCATCCTAGCTTTCATCATCATTCATCATCATTCATCATCAATCATCACATAACAAACATTCACACAAGTAACATTCATCATCAATCATCCACATCAACACAAGGCAGTTCATTAAGTCCTTTAAATAGTGTGAAGGTTCTTATGCAACATGATTCATTCATCTAACAACTTAACTCCCATTATGATCTATCAACTTTACTTTCAAACAAGGACTATCCAAACCCTAGTTCCAACATCAACCAATATAAAGGACATGAGAGAAACTGGGTTTGAATCACCTCACCTTAGAATAGATCTGAGATCTAGGGTTCTGGATCTGGAAACGAGAATAGATCTGAGAGTATCTGAACAACGAGCAATCACCACCACACAACTCGGCGTCCACCACCACCACTCGGTCTCGGCGGCTCACGGCGAGGAGAGAGGAAGACGGCAGCGAGGAGAGAGAGAAGAGAGAGAGCGGCGCGGAGAGAGAGAGAAAGGAGAGAGAAAGGAGAGAGAGTTCGCGGAGAGAGAGAAGAGAGAGACTCGACGGCTAGGGTTTTCGTCCCTGGGATTTCTCTGCAGAGCTCCGCTTCAGTTTGTGAATGGAAGAAAAGAGAGAAGGAGGCTCTCTATTTATAAGAAAAAGAAAGGAACCCTAGGTCTTAATCCCTAATGGGCCGTAGACAGGGCTTTTCTTTTAAAAACTTTTTGGGCTTGGGTTTTGTGATGTTACAATTCTCCCCTTGTTATTCGGAATTCCTCCCCGAATTCAAAACTCTAACTTCGAAAATAACATCCCAAACCGAAACGAAATTCTTTCACACAACACTCATCAATCAAGGGAGGCACACAAGGCTTTCATACCTTACTCAAAAATCTCTTTTAAAAACAACGAATGAATAGAATAAATAAAATGGAGTAGGACTACAATAGTTTTAAAAAGCTCAAGACATCTGCACAAATCACAGAGTGCCTTTAGAAATGAAAAACACCAACACCAAACAATAGATAAGAAAAGCGCGTGTCCTACTCCTAAGAAATGATCCTAGGATCTCAGCTAGCCACTACGATGTGGGGAAACGCGGTTGGCCTCGGATCTAGGACCAACTGCGTCGGGATCACTAGCTGGGGATACTGGATCATCCTCTTCCGACTCAGAGTCGGTAACATCGGCAGCTTGCTCCTGGAGCCACTCTTCTGCGGCCATCGCCTGCCCCGCCATCCTCACTACTAGCGCGAACTCAAGAGGCTCCATGGCACTATCCAACTCGTCCCGAATGTCCTTGCGGAGTCTCGCCTTAAACAGTCGGCACCACTCCTCTACAGCCTTTGGTTTGCACCTCTTGGCTGTTTCCAAGAACTCCTCCAGGTATTCATGTACAGTGCGGGGTTTCTGCACCATTTGTACCAAGACCCCACACATACAGGGTTCCGAACTTTTCTCAGTGGCGCCTTCAGCTGAAGTTGGAGACTTCCGCGGGCGACCTCGCTTCTTCTTGGGTGGCTCTCTGACAATTGGCACCCAAACCCAATCAATTTTGGGCGCTGGCTTTTCCTTCCTTGGGCGTCCCCGCCCTCGCTTGGCTGGCGTCGCCTCAGGCTCGTCCTCGTCTGATGCTGGGAGGAACTGGAGCCTCTCACGCCTCTGGTCTTCCGTCTGGTCGTACTGTAGTGACTGGTATTGACGCTTCATCAATGGGTGCCCCCGGCGTGGACTACCTCGCCACGTATGGTGCGAAAGGTCTCAAGGGCACCTGGAACTGACTCCTCCGAACCATAGAGCTCACGACCACCCTCATGGTTATCACCGGTTGGCGAAGACATCCTGCAATAGTTAGATCCGATCAGAACCGTAATAGTAGTACAAATAGGTTGGTGGTTTTGAAAAACATTTCAAACTTTTAGCTGCTCGTAAACTTTCACAAACTCTTTTTCAAAACTGAAATGGTTTTTCGAAAATGGCGGTAATGTCGATCCTTTAGGATAGTACTAAGGGATCTTGACCTAGGCTCTGATACCAATTGTAACACCCCACTCCCCCGGGTCCGATCCGGGGTTAAGAGCATGGAGTTATGAACACGGGTCTACTCATTTTAGACCACCCAACGTGTCCGTTACCGGTCCCAGGAGTCATCGGACGCATATCCTTCGATCAAATACTAACCCAACCATATCCACATACTACTACTTACAGTCCTACGCATAGGGAAATGGAAAGGAGGGTATGAGTAATTGGGTTACTCAGTGAAGTGGTTCTAGACCAGCCTCTCCGCATGAACTCTATACTACTTAATGCGAAACGAGAGCTGGCTAACCACTACAATCAATCATTCAAATGCATCATTCGTTATCACACAACATCATTTCCATACTTTTCTATCAACCTAGCGATCATACAATACAATGAACTCAGTCACTGCCACAACATAGATTCGACCCGACTCGATTCACACAAACGACTTTGACTCGACACCAATCATCCTAGACGTAAGGACCTATGGCCGTGCAAGGACGTCCCCCCACTTGTCGGCGGTTCCTGGGTGGTTTTACATGAACCAATGCCCCCAGCTTTCTAAATGGTCACCCGAGTCACAGCACGTTGGTCCCTTTCGACACTGTCTGTCCCCTCGGTCCTAGTAACCATAATTATGTCACGACTCGGCATTGACTCGATCTTAAAGGCGCCTATCGATCCCGTTCGCTCACGGTCACCGTCCGTTCACATCCCTTCGATCCCGTCCGTTCACAGTCACCGTCCGTTCACGGCCCTCTCTTATTTCTATCCCGCCATCGCGCGGTCACCGAATTTACACGGCCTTTCACCCTAGTTGGACTCTAGACGCCACCCGTTATCGGTTTCTCAAACAGGACTACAAACATGTTCATTGACTCGATCTCATTCTCATTTCTTATTTCTATCCCGCCGTTGAGCGGTCACCGAATTTACACGGCCTTTCATCACATATCTCGTTACTCATCATCATTCTCATTCACATTTCTCATTCACATTTCTCATTCACATTTCTCATTCACATTTCATTTCTCATTAACATTTCTCATTCTCATTAACTCTAACTTGACCTTAACAAGTTCATTAGACGCCACCCATTCTCGGTGTCACACACATACTTCACTTTACATCCATCCAATCATACACACATACATGATACCAATTGTAGCCATGTACCACTTTCATTCATCACATCACTATTAACCTAGGCGTGCATTTCTTTCTAGCATCCTAGCTTTCATCATCATTCATCATCAATCATCACATAACAAACATTCACACAGTAACATTCATCATCAATCATCCACATCAACACAAGGCAGTTCATTAAGTCCTTTAAACAGTGTGAAGGTTCTTATGCAACATGATTCATTCATCTAACAACTTAACTCCCATTATGATCTATCAACTTAACTTTCAAACAAGGACTATCCAAACCCTAGTTCCAACATCAACCAATATAAAGGACTTGAGAGAAACTACGTTTGAATCACCTCACCTTAGAATAGATCTGAGATCTAGGGTTATGGATCTGGAAACGAGAATAGATCTGAGAGTATCTGAACAACGAGCAATCACCACCACACAACTCGGCGTC
Organism: Moricandia arvensis; assembly: GCA_905132765.1. NCBI lineage: Eukaryota > Viridiplantae > Streptophyta > Magnoliopsida > Brassicales > Brassicaceae > Moricandia > Moricandia arvensis. The sequence continues at coordinate 165,024 of CAJHQP010000543.1, read as the reverse complement.
CACCACCACCACCACTCGGTCTCGGCGGCTCACGGCGAGGAGAGAGGAAGACGGCGGCGAGGAGAGAGAGAAGAGAGAGAGCGGTGCGGAGAGAGAGAGAAAAGAGAGAGAGTTCGCGGAGAGAGAGAAGAGAGAGACTCGATGGCTAAGGTTTTCGTCCCTGGGATTTCTCTGCAGAGCTCCTCTTCAGTTTGTGAATGGGAGAAAAGAGAGAAGGAGGCTCTCTATTTATAAGAAAAAGAAGGGAACCCTAGGTCTTAATCCCTAATGAGCCGTAGACAGGGCTTTTCTTTTAAAAACTTTTTGGGCTTGGATTTTGGGATGTTACACAAAGACTCCAACATTTTCTTCTCCAGACCCGAACACAGATGCATGCAATAAGCCGAAAATGATATATTAATTGACCACCTACCAAAAGCCAATCTCTCTCTCTCACTCGTTTAATTTAAACGACTCACTCGATATCTGTGTTGTATGCGAATGATAAACGAAACAAAAAGAACACAATCGTATAAACAAACGAAAAGAACACACAAGACCTGTATATCTGGGTGTTTGACAGCACAAGCAAACACATCACTAGAACCTCCAGTGGGGAATGTACAAAGAATAGATCGACACTTGAACCAAACCAATACAACTCTAGCTAGCTTTCAAATTCTTCTTTCTTTCTTCTCTCTTGAATATTCTTTATACTTCTCTCCTTTGACTAATGAGTTGCTCTTCTCCAAAGTCATATATGTAGACTAGACTGGTACACGCCGAATCAGTTAGAACTAATAACCAACCGATTATTTCTTACTTGCTTCTTGTACCAGTATTTTACTTAACAAACTTTGGTTAAGATCAATACACATTGTTGTATGTTACAGATCATAACAATCTCCACCTTGACATCAACAATCTGAGCTCATCCCATGTGCCGTCAAGCATAGTCATTTCTCCTTAGCACCTGGCTACACCAAGCTCAACTAGAGCTTGATTAAATTTCATGACCGGAATCATTTTAGTTAACAATCTGCAGGATTCTTGGACGTGTGAACCTTCTGAATTTCCACCTCTCCTGACTATTATATCTCTGACAAAACTCATCTTCAACGCCACATGTTTATACACAACCAGAAGCTTCGTTCTATCATGAAAAGCATTGTTTTTAGCCAAACATATTGCGCTTTGCGAGTCACATCCTACACTGACCTCAACCTAACCATATCCCAATTCCTTTGTTAATCCTCTCTGACATAGACCCTCCTTGATCGATTCCACCATAGCTATGTACTCTGTCTCCGTAGTTGAAAGTGCCACTACTTGCTGTAACCCCGACTTCCAACTCACAATATTTCCACCAACATTAACACAACCCGTAGCCGATCTCCTTCTATCAAGTTCTCCTCCAAAACCTGAGTCAGAGTAAACTGATACCTTTACCCACTTCTCTGCTTCCCGAATACTAGTCCCATATCCCGTGTCTTCACCATGTACCGTAGAATCCACTGTACCGCTGTCCAGTGTGATTTGTTTGGATTACTCATGAACCGACTAACCACTCCAATAGTATCAATCATTGCGTACATAATACTCCCCACATCATTTCCATACGGATATTCTTCTTCTGAACCAACATTTTGATCTCCTTCTTTTACAGCTACTAGCTTGGAATGAGCACTTAATGGTGTTGCAAAAAAGTATGCTTGATCCAATACGAAATACTTGCAAAATATTCTTGATGTATCTGGACTGAGACAATTTTAGCACTCCACCTGCTCTGTCCCTTTCTATATCGGTTCCTAAGATTCTCCTTGCTGGTCCCAAATCCTTCATATCAAACTAACTCCCGAGCATCCTCTTTACATGACTGATATCTGACATGTTCTTAGAGACCAACAAAAATATCATCTACATATAAAAGTAGATATATGTAGTTTCCATCCCTGAACTTCTTGAAATACACACACAAGTCAAACTCACTCTTTGTAAATCCATTCTTGATCACACATTGAGCAAACACTTATTCCATTATCGCAGAGCTTGCTTCATACCGTATAAGGATTTAACCAATTTGCATACTTTTCCTTTAACTTTGTATCCTCACGGTCGCTCCATGTAAATTTTCTCATCAATAGCTCTTTGTAGAAAGGCAGTTTTGACGTCAAGCTGCTCCATTTCTAAGTCTTTATCAACCACTATTGATAACATGAGTCTAATTGAAACATGCTTTACCACCGGAGAGAAAATTTCTTGGTAATCAACTCCCTCTCGTTGTGAATATCCCTTGCCTACCAATCTCGCCTTATATCTCGGTGGTTCCACTCCAGGTATTCCTGGCTCCGTTTATATATCCACTTACACCCTATTGTCTTATTTCCCTCAGGCAAATCTTTTAAGTTCCATGTCTTGTTCTTATCCAATGACACCATCTCATCATCCATAGCTGCATTCCATTTCTCCCAGTCTTCACTATTCATAGCTTCTTCGTAACTTTGTGGTTTTCACTTTCAATTTCTTCTGCTACTATCAACACAAAACCAACAGCCGAGTCTTCAGTAAACCTTGATGGCTTGACTATTTCTCTTCGAACCCTGTCTCTAGCAAGCTGGTATTTACTCAAATCTTCTGAACTCTTTGAAGTTTCAACCTCAGTATCAACCTTTGTCTGTATAGCTCCACCTTCTTCTTGACTTTCTGGAAATGATTTTGATGCTTCTCCAATCTCTACTGAGTTCTTTACCAGATCATCTTAACTATCCTGCTCCACTGCACTAACTTTCCCTTTATCTTGAGACAAATCCTTCTAGAGTTTATCTTCTCTAAACAAAATATTCCCACTGATCACACACTTCCTTTCCTCAGGTAGTCACCCTTTATAGCCCTTCACTCTAGTTGAATAACCGATAAAGACCCCTTTTAGAGCCCTCGGCTTCAGATTCCCTTGATCTGCGTGAATGTAGACAATGGACCCAAATCTTCTTAAGTGTCCATACCCTGGTGTCTTACCGAGTCACAATTGTTCTGGTATGTTGAGATCATTTGCAGAAGACGGTGTCCGGTTTATTAGATAGACTGATGTAGCAGCAGCTTCTGCCCATAACTTCTCTTCTAGACCTGATTCACTTAGTAAATACCTCACCTTTTCCATTATAGTTCTGTTCATACGCTCTGCAACTCTGTTTTTCTGCGGGGTGTATGAACAAGTTTTGTGTCTTTCTATACCAAATTTCTTACAAAACACATAAAAAGCAATGTTACAAAATTCTAAACCATTATCAGTTCTAAGGCATTTTACTTTCATGTCAACCTGTTTCTCAACTAGGTTCTTCCATTCACAAAACTTACTAAAAGCTTCATCTTTAGTTGCTAGAAAGTTAATCCAAACCTTCCTAGTATAATCATCTATTATGGACAGGAAATACAGCTTCTTACAGATAGAAAATTGAACACTAGGAGAACCCTAGAGATCAGCATGCACATACCTGAGAACTTCCTCACTGTTGTGCTTACCTACGTTCAAACTCAGTCGTTTGTTCTTTCCCATAATACAACTTTCACAGAAATCCATCTCTGTGATCTTATTCTTGTCTAAAATCCCTTTCTCCGCTAGTACCTTCAGGTTCTTTACACTCGTATGAGCCAGTCTGCAGACGGTGTGATTGTTTCTCCATCTAGTAGATATAAACTTTCCACACAGTATTTCTCGGAGTGCTAGCTTGCCTTTCTTGTAGAAACAAGTCTTGCCTTCTCTACCTTCTTGTCTAAATCCCTGCACATCAAGAGAGCTTAATGGAATTAAATTTCTCTTGAGGTTAGGAACACACCTGACATTTGTAAGCTTGTTGACAGTTCCTCCGTTTGAATTGATCATGATGATCCCAGTTCCTTGAACTGATACTTCTCTGTCATCTGCAAGTAACACCTGACCTTTTGTGATCTCCTCAAAATCACTGAACCATTCTCGTCTGGAAGTCGTATGGTAAGAGCACCCATAGTCGATCACCCATCTATCAATTGGATGTTGATCAGAAATAGATAATGCATCTACTTCCAAAATCTTATCAACCATTACTGCTGCTTCACCATTATCCTTACTTTCCATCCTCTTCTTCCTAGAATAGCAATCTTTCTTCATATGGCCTCCCTTTTTGCAATACCAACAAATCACCTTTGACCTTGATCTGGATCTAGACTTACTGTTAAAGGACCGGCCTGAGTAATTGTCTCTTTTCTCTAATCTTCCTCAAGCAATGTAAGCTTCACCGGATCTTTGAGACGTGTTGTACTCCTTTACTGCCTTGAGTTCAATCTCCTTAGACTTTGCAGCATTGGTTACGTCTTCTAGTGTCAACGTATCCCTTGCATACTTCAGTGTGTCCTTAAGCTGGTTGTACTGTGACGGTAGAGAACTCAATAGCAATATTGCTTGAACCTCCTCTGAAACAGAAACTTTCACACTGCTTAGCTCGGAGACTAACTTCAAGAAATCATCTATATTCTCGTCAATTGACTTAGACTCTAGCATCTTGAAAGTATAGAACTTATGTTGCAAATGAATCCTATTAGGCAAAGTTTTAGAATTATACAACCTTTCAAGTGCAGACCATATCGTTGCAGCCGTTGTATATTCTTCCAGCTTCCTAAGCACATTATCTTCAAGATTAAGGATAATCATATTCATTGCCTTCTTAGCTCGTAGCGATTTCTCGAACTCAAGATGCTTTCTCCTCTCCTTGTAATCATTTTCGTCCTCGCCTTTCATGATAGTAATCCCAGCATCTGACGATGACTCAACCGAAGCATCCTTCAATCCAAGAATCAAAATATGAGCCAACATCCTTTTCTTCCACATAGAGAAGTCGCCTTGCCCGTCCAAACAAGCTATCTCGATCTTCGCCATTGAATTCTTCATCAGCCACGAACCTGGATCTGATACCACTTTGTTGTGATTCAATCAATCTCACGTTAGTTGATCTCTCTCTCTCTCTCTCTCTCTCTCTCACTCACTCATTTGATTCACTCGACTCACTCGATATCTCTCTCGTATGCGAATGATAAACAAAACGAAAAGAATACACAAGACTTTTAACCAAGTTTGGGATTCGATCTGAATCCGTACACCTGGGTGCTTGAACACACAAGCAAACACTTCACTAGAACCTCAAATGGAGAATGGACAAAGAATAGATCGAGACACTTGAACCAATACAAATCTAGCTTTCGATATTCTTCTTCTTCTTTCTTTCTTCTCTTTGGAATCTCTGAGTGTTCTTGATACTTCCCTCCCTTGAATAATGAGCTGTTCTTCTCCAGTCATATTTGTAGACCGGTACACGCCAAATCAGTTAGAACCAATAACCAACTGGTTATCTCTTACTTGCTTCTTGTACCAGTATTTCACTTAACCAACTCCGACTAAGATCAATACGCATTGTTGTATGTCACAAATCATAACAAGCATGGTGTAATTTGAATACAAATTTTGGTTTTCAGCTAAATAACTCTTTCAAATAAAGACCTCTACAATCATCGGCTGGCTCTATTACATGGGTTTCATCATCTTACCTATGTATTTGTTGTATTTTCATTACAATCTATGTATTTGTAAAATATCCTTTCAATATTATTAATAAAGTTAAGTTGTTAAAAGAAAATGAAAATGCTCTTTGCTTTAGAGATGTCAATCACAAGGAACTCTATTTTAGACTCCAACATTTCTTTCTCCAGACCCAAGCACAAATACATACAATAAGCTGAAAATGATATATTAATTGATCATCTACCAAAAAACCACGTACTAGCATGGTGGAATTCGAATACACATATTGATTTTCTGCTAAATAACTCTTTCAAATTTTAGTTTTAATTTAATCTCACAATTGGTGTATGAGAGCTTCAGCATTGAAGCTTTGATACCAACTACAAGATTCTGTTCAAACTTTGATGTGGAAATCAACTGGCAGTATGGCGTATATAGTTACCCTTTACGTAAGGCAAAGCTTGACTACTACGGGGCCTCATTTTCGTAGACTTGGACGAAACAGTAAAATGCAAATCGGTTCCTTATTTATAAAAAAAAGCCTGAATTCTGTTTTACTCGTAGTCGATATGGGACAAAATTAAGAATTTTTGAAGATCTTGATCTATTACGAGATCTGGTTTACTCATTCATTGTTTTACTAGGTGTTTGTTTGTAATTTTGCGGGTAATTATATTATATCAAAAATATATATTATGTCTACACTGTTTGTTACAGTTGTTGAATAATAATTAGAAATTTTAACATTTTAATTTTTAGTTTCAAATAGTTGAATAATCAGATATGTTAGAAGATCATTGATATTTAAAATAATTCAACAACATAAAACTTACTCATTAAAAATCTTTCTCATACAAAAAACAATATTATATTTAATCAAATAATTGGTTGTATAATTATTTTATATTTTATTTTAACACGTGAAAAATCATAAATACTCTAGCTCTCAAAAGAAAAAAGAGTGTTTTTTGGTATAAATCCAATTAATCCAATTAATCCAATATAATCAATGACTTTAGCATGAAGATCTTTTGTAAACATTTTTGTGTGGGGTTTAAAAACCTTAAACCTTTATAATAATTATCTACCTACAAACCTAATTCTTTTATACAAGAATACATAACCATCAGATTTATTAAATGTTAAAGTATTTTATTTAATTATTTATAAATAATTGATAAAGATAAAAAACTGATAAAACATATATATATATATATATATATATATATATATTCTTTCTCTAATTCTACTTTTAGTTACCATAAATCATTATTTTTAATATCACTTGTGTTATTTGGTAATTTTTATTAATTAATTTTATAGTTATCTTTTATTTTTAGCAGTTAGACAAATAAGAAATAACAACCAATCAAATTACAATTATTTTTAAAACTTAACCTATTAATAACACATAAGCAAAAAAATACTTAAGTGACTTCTCAGTTTATATATATATATATATAGTATGATTTATCTCCTTAAAACTAAGAATAATTTTGGTTAAGGTAAACATGAAAACATGTATTAGGAAAATAGTAGTTTAAGCAATTTTTCTTATAATTTTATCAAATCACAAATCACACTTTCTCACTCATTTTTATGTAGTGTTTACCATAAAACTCAAATGGGTGAAGAAAACAAGTTCTTCTTTAAGTTGTCTCCGATCATCACACTATTTTATCAAAGACTAATTCATCGAAGAAAACTTTTTTTTATTAAAACTAAGCATAGTTTAGGTATATTTTAAAATTATTATTTCATTTATTTTAAATTACTTCAAAACATACATATTTTAATTAAATTTAATTAACTAACTATATATAAAATAAAAATTATACTTAAAATTTTAAATAACGCAATGTCGATATTTTAGGCATATCTTAATATTAATGTGAGATCTAATGTTAAATAAAAATAAATTATTTTTATTTGTATAAAATTTTTATTTTTATTATTCTACATTTTAAAAGTTTATTATACCGCAAAAATACATCTCATTATGTTTTAAATAATATTTTTTACTTTCTATTTTCATTATATTTTTATCTTTGATTTTAACAATTGTAGAACTGGTAATTTTTATTGATCTTTATTACTCAATTTATCTTAATGTTTTAAAATATAAACGTTTTAAAAACGCATAAATCTAATTAGTTCAAATTGTAGTAACAAAAAAACTACATATATCTCGACAACCAAATAAAAATTAAATCATAAGAATATAAAAGAACCAAGAACACAACAATCATATTTTATTATTTTCCCTCATATTTTATTATTTTCCTTCATATTTTTATTTTTGTCTCCTTTCTTGTTTTTCCTATTAAAAACAAGCATGCTAATTATTTTATAATCAAAGCTATATAAATTTATTAATAGAGTATTAACTCTTTGAAAAGCTTGTGTTTGATTAATATAATATAAAATGACTTACAATATAAAAATTTTAGATGAATTACCATAGAATAACTGACTTTCCATCTAATAAATTTAATTCATCTGTTTATATTAATAGATAAATTAAATAAAAAATTTCTTGATTGAAATAGTTTTAAATGACTAACCATATAATTTTTATGTTTTAAAATACAAAAATATTTTAAGCATTTCTAAAGGGGATAAATCATCTATGATATCATATTGTCATTGGAAAATAATTGGAACTTTAAAAAACATTATATATGTGTTTGGTTTGCATTCATTTGACATATATATATATATAGCGAATGAGTGAGTTTAATTAATATTATTAGGTTGAGATTAATTAGTTTTCTGAAATCTATGATTTATTATATTTACTAGTAATTTAAATAAATTAAAAATCATTTTTATAATTGTTTATGTAGTATCATATGTATTTATACGTATATTATCAACTTATATAATGTAATCTATGATATTTAATTTAATTTTATAAGTAAATTATGTTAATTTATCTATATTGAAAATGTTTAAATTTGTTTTTGGAAAAATACATTAGATTATGTAATTCTAGGATTAGTTTCATTTTAAAAACTTTAATTAATTAAATAAAAATGAAAAACAATCAACCAATCAAATTATAACAATTAATTGAAGTGCTCTCCTATGAACAACACGTTAGCAGAAATTACTTAACTGGCTTCTCAATTAATATATAAAAGGATATTTGAAGTCCAATACGTGAACTTTCTGTTATAATTATGTTAAATCATGCCATAATTTCATAGGATCTGTCATAATTTTTTAATATGATATATCATCATTTATTTGTTTAAATGATTATGGCGAAGATATATATCAAACTGTTATAGATAATTATCTTATATGTGGATGAACATAAGAGGGGTTTATTCTTTAGAATAAGTTCATTCTTTGGTATATTCTAGGCATATCTAGATACTGAATATTCCCCTGTAACTCTTATATAAGAGACCCTTTTATTCATGAAATAAACACAACATTCATAACACGTTATCAGCACGATTGTTTCTCTCATAAACCTTAATCAAAAAATCGTGTTTCTCTCTATATCTCAAAAACCCTAATCTGCAGTCGATTTTCAGAGAGACCGTTCTCTCAAACCGCGAGGAACAAGAAGGCGAGTAATATACCAAATTAAAGCTCTCGACGAGAAGAATTCATAGGAGAAGACGACTCATCAATCAGATCTCAGACGCGCTCTCACGACCAAGTTTAGTCCGCGCCGCCAGATCTGCATAAGCCCAAATTCCGGCTCAACTTCAAACTGGTGTATCTCTCAAACCCCGTGGATCCAGACGACGAGCTACATATCAAATTGAAGCCCAAGACAAGAAGAATCTGTTGCCGCAGACGTCTCGACGATCCAAGATCTGACGCGTCCGCAATCGCAATTACAAACCGCGCCGCCGACTTACCTAAAACCCTAATCCTAATCTGATCTATTTTTTTATCTTATTTGAATCTGATTTGTATAAAACCATTGATCCTTTTGGTTGAATCTCTCAATTACAGCGTCCCTGAACCAGTTTGGTACCTGTCCAGCTCAGCTCGCGTAAGGAAGCTTGTACCAGGAGGAGATCCGGTCGCAGCACCAATCCGTGTAGGAGACCTGTTCGCTGCAACTTCCGATCGTACCGGCCAGCTCCAGTTCGCTTACCGCCCAGCTCTCTCTCTCTAGGTGGTCCGATCTGCAACCTGCAAAGAAAAGATAAACACATTAAACCCTAGAATCGGATTCAAACCTAGAAACCTTAATAGGATTGTTTAAATTGATTAAATTGATTGATTGATAATCTGAAAAATTAGGTTGATAGATTTAAATTCCTAATTTGATTTCTGCCTTTTTCTTGAAAAGCTTGATTGCTTTAAAACCCTAATCCTTTCGGATTCCTAAACCCTAAAATCGTTTGATTTTTAATTTTATCATGAGGTTTTGATTATCTGGTTTACAAATCGGGTCATTATGGTTAAAGTTTTGAAAAACCATAAGTTTTATGATTTAAAATTAAACCCTAATTCGGATTTATAAGTTTATAAAACACTATAATAAATTGTGACCAGATTAATTTTGAGGTTTAGTAATCCTAATTTCCAAAATTAATCATAAAAGCTTTTGAAACCCTTAAATAAATCAGGAGGAGAATTGGATATTTAGATTTAGATTAATCGTTTCGATGAATGAATAGACAACGCAACCGTGACACTATGGCTAAAGTGAGTCTTGTCTCTTGATTAACTTCGGGACCCTACTTGCACCATAGGATCATGACAATATAAGCCGCATAACTCTCTCATATCTTGACACGATGGCCGTGTGGCATTGCCCCTTAGCCGCACACTCACCCCATTGACCATATATTTATGTGACCTTTAAGGTCTTGTGCACATCACAGCCGTATGGCTTGTGTTTTATATTGATTGCACAAATGGTCAAAGAATTATTGATATTGGCCGAAATCTAAGTCTTTGACTGATATTATATTTCAGATGTCAAAATTCAAACCCTCGGATAACAATGCCCTAAAATCTCTCTGGAGATAATTACCTAGATTGGGCAATGAACACTACAATTGCATTAAGTCTAGAGGACTTGGGAATGTATTACTAATGGTAATAAAGCAATTGAAAGTGAAAAGAATACAACCATAACAAATATGTGCTATCATCTCACTGAGGATCTAAGAGATCAATATCTGGATACAAAGGATCCTTGTTACCTTTGAAAAACAAAAAAAATAAATACAAGATTCTCTATGGCATTACATCTTAAAGCCATGGAAGAATGGAAATTGCTCAGATTACAGGATTTTAAATTCGCAGATGAATACAATACTGCTCTACATAGAATCATCTATAGTCTTGAACTATGTGATGAAGAGATAACAGATAAGGAGTTATTACACTCCATATTCCATTCAAAGGATGTTCAGTTACGGCACAAAGTTAAATACTTTGCCACTTATTATGAACTTTTCTCATACATAATATTAAGAGAGGAAAGGGAGCAGAAAATTAAAGATACCATCAAAATATTTGATAGATTACAGAAAAGGTATCTTGAGCAAAGAAGTAGTAAGATGAAACTCCCTGAAGTGGATGAATCCGAGAAAGCAGCTTTGGAACACATGGATTGTGGGGCTGGCTTATACATTGATACAAGATTGAAAATTCGATCCCTGATTTCGTTTTGGTGTTTTTATCTTATGTATTGCTTTTATCTAAGTGTTAAGCACGTTTTATTTATGAGATAAAGTGTCATTTCATTGCTCTAAGACGTGCCTAACTTTGCTTGACAATGAGAATGTTTTTCCTGATTGATAAACATCAAATAAGATCTCATAAATAGGAAAGTCTGACCACGCCTAAGGCACTTGCCTACAAGGCACGTTTTATTCACCTATATAAGGTCCATTGAGTCTTAAATACTTGAGAATGAATGGTTTCCATAATGGACCAATGACCAAAGGAATCAGAGGTTCCTTCATTTTCTTATAGAAAATCGCCTAAATGCTTATCTGATAATGATCGAGACTGTTCCTAAATACTTTATTGATCTAGACTATGCTAAAGATCAATAAGAAAAAGGATTAAAAGCCATGATAACCATGAGGTTGACCATGAAATTTAAACTTAATGGCATGACTGGATTAGCCATCCTAGTCAAAACTTGATGCAGAATCCTACAAAGGCACAAAAGAGTTATCCTATAGAATCTCACATTGTGTAATATGTGCACAAAGGATACTCATAAGGCTATAATGTCTCTAATACCACGTGATTATAGTATGTCCATAAGGGGGAGAAAGGATAAAACCTTGATCCATGAACATACAACAATCCGTGGATCATGGTCTACGACCATGTTACAAACAGCTTGTCTGTAAACTCCCCACACGCATAAGACCATTACCCACAAAGGTCTATAAACTTGGAGACATTACAAATACACATGTATAAAGGATTGATAAGCATCAGGCCATACAAGTTAGCATAGGTATTCTCATCTCAGATTAAGGGTCATGAACCAGACACATACATATAAAAGAAGCTGAACCACCACAGACTTATGTGCCATCTAAGATAGAACCTCATAAGAGAATTGGGAATATATGTTGGATAAATAATGCACTTCTCCACGTGATTAAAGATATCTTGAGCCAAACATGGGTGAACTAATTAGTGGCCAAGAACACAGATTGCAAGAGACTGTAATCTGATTATCCAACATTAATAAGGAGAAAAGCTATAAGCTGGTTAAAAAGTTAAAAGAATGATATAATGGTATTAACTACCAGTGTCTAGGCAAGATCCTCGGACTAGAATATAAGACGTCCAAAAGATATAAAGAAATTATGCAAAGCTTATGCAGTGATAGCAAAATCGTATGCCAGACACATTGACCCAAGAATAGAATGACTAAGGTCATATACCAGCTTGCACCACGAAATTGATGTCCTAAGATGACACAATAAAGTTGCTACTAAGTCTATACAAGATAGACCAATAAGTTCCATAAGATAAAAGAACCTCGGATAGGAAAGATAAAGGTGCATAAGATAGAATCCGAGTTCAACAGAAACCAGACCAGACATAAAGATACAAGGCCGGCCGGCTACCCATCTAGTACCATACATTGTGACTTGGGACGCCAAGCTACAATGTGACTAAAGTCCTGGATAATAAGATCTTAAGCTGATTAGATCATGTCTGGAATACTAAGTAACTATAACTATTTACACAAGAGTGTTAACACCATTGATGTATTAGAATACATAAAAGAGCTCATATAAGTAAGTAGCACTTAGACATATGAAACGAGGATCATAACCCACGTGAGAGTACTCATAAACATTAGAAAGAAACGTGGTGTATACGAGTATAAATGAAGTGATGTGTGTATTGGCCATATAAACACCATCAGACATAAACCAGTGACAAATAGATCTTGTGAGAAAGAAATTGTGAGATATGAGACATGACCACGTGGCCTAAGTGGTGTCCATGTTCCTACTAAAGCATTCAAGCTTGGCTTGATCACACAAGGAAACTCACAGAGATCAAGGAACAGATTATAAGGATATTTACTCCTATGTGGTGGATGCTACCTCAAAACTCGAAATTGATTAAGTTCTGGTCATAAGTAATCTCGAGGTTAGATTGACATATAAAGGTATATTAAGTAGCATAAAGTTTACTGGATAAGATCATAAAGGTACCAAAGAAAGATGAGAAAGACGTTTCTCAAGAACAGCATTGTTCCTTGCTGTCTTATGGACTGAATAAACCAGCTGTAAATCATATGATGGACTAAGTGATACTTAGTAAAGTGTTCTGTAAGAACCATCAGTCCATATGTATGCTCTCTTACAATAGAAGATCCTTGTGTTTATACACTGAACCAATCCATAGAAGTCTAAATGGTTCAGGCCATTGGTTAGACCTTAAACAGATTATTAGTTTATACATGTGTAGAGACTGCAATGAACTTGCAGCATGCCACAGGCGTGTGTGTGTATGATCAGCACGTCCTAAACAATTAATGAAGTGGAAGATGGCCACAAGTAAAGGCAAAGAAAGCCATCTAGTCCACGGCCTAAAATTCCTTGCCGACCATGACCATGTCCAACCTCGTTTTAGCTCAAATCTTGTATGTGGCAATTAAGATATGAGCCTAAGTCATGGAATAGACTTAAGGTACTATCTATCAATATGCATATCAGTATGCATAGACTATGATATAACTAATAGAAAGGAAGTTCTAAGGATCCAAAGGCAGTAGGCCAACTACATATATAAGTCACCACGCATGAACCATGTTGTTCCAGCAACATTAGGTCATCTCTCAGCCACTCATTGGCGAGAATCAAAGCATGAATGGACAAGGTCCATGACCTAATATACAGGTCCCAACACGTGGTGATTGTCCACAATAATATAGTCATAAGACATCATCAAAGTATAAGTGTGGACTGCAATAATAGATCTATGTATAAACTGCAAAATAAGTAAGCATAAAAGAAGAGTGCATACATGTAAGTATGGTCTAGGACCATGACTTAAACATAGATCAGATCACATTGATAATATGGAAGGTCCATAATGAATCAGGTCATTGGTATATGCGGCCAGAAGATATCCCTAAGGGATAAATGCACCAGATCATAAGGAATGTAATTTTATATTACATATAGTACCATGATCGGACCATATTGTTTATGGATAAGTTTTGGTCAAGGTAATTCCAACTAGAACACATATATGGTCGATGTTTAAAAGTGCACAGGTCCAAGTAGACCATGATATCCGCATGTAAGGCCAAAGGACCATACGTTTTAAGTCTATGACTCAGCACATTGGCATGGATAGTGGTCTGATCACAGGAGCATTGGCGCCGACTATCATGTATGAGGACAATACAGTTTGCATATCTCAGCTCAAGGAAGGATATATCAAAGGAGACAGAATCAAGCACATCCTGCCCAAGTTCTTTCATACCCACGAGCTACATAAGGCAAGAGAGGTCCTAGTTGTCTCAGTCCGTTCCAGCGAGAACTCAGTTGATCTATTCACCAAGTCATTGCCTACAACGACCTTCACGAAGCTCATCAAGATGATATGCATGCGCAGGCTGCAGGAACTTCAAGGAGTTCCAAATCAGGGGGAGTATTTGTGTGTTGTACTCTTTTTCCTTATCTATGGTTTCCTTTTTCCCACCCTGGGTTTTGGTTTTCCTAGAAAGGTTTTAATGAGGCAACATTAAGCACACTACGAGCTCTATAGATATGTCATCCAAGGGGGAGTGTTATAGATAATTATCTTATATGTGGATGAACATAAGAGGGGTTTATTCTTTAGAATAAGTTTATTCTTTGGTATATTCTAGGCATATCTAGATAGTGAATATTCCCCTGTAACTCTTATATAAGAGACCCTTTTATTCATGAAATAAACACAACATTCATAACACAAACTACTTTTGAAATAATGTTTAGGGATGTTATATTTGGAGGTAAAAGGCATTCAAGTTTTTCATCAATGTTTATAATAACTTCAAAAATCAAACAAGAATTGTCACTACCCATTTTACACATTACTCTTACTAACTTGTTATGATAAAGATTATCCGCTCGTTATTGACATTTTGGGCAAACACTGAACAATAGATCAAAACCAAAACCAGTAAGATCACATACTGTAATATTATATTAGCAAAATAACATAACAAACCAAAAATTACCTAGTTTAGTTTAATCTACGTTTTTCTATTTCTTCAAGTCACACCCATTATTAAAGCTTCATGGATTGCTTTTGGATAATAATCACTTCTCATAGGACCACAATACGCTCTCCAATATCTATTAATTTAGAGATTAAATAGTGGTTCAATAAATCAAAACGAATTTAAGAGAAAATAAATTGCATACCTCTTTAATATGTACATAATCAAGCATAAAAATAATAATGATGCTCCAGTGGGTTGATCCTTTAGCTTGATAGCGTGATAAGCATATTGATATCTTGTGTTTTTCATTGAATTAACCATTCATTTTATGTACATATTGGACATTTAAAATAGCATTTAGGCATTTTTATAATACTTTTCCATGAATATGTCTTTATTAGGTATTGGAGTGTTCTTTTGAAATCTTTGGAAGTGTTTGAAACCAATTTGAATCAAAAGAAGTGAAGATTGAGCTTTGGGTAAATGACCAAAGAAATAGGTTGACCGCGGGTCACGACTGCGGGTAAACGCAGCCCGTAGAATGCAGCCAGGATGTCGAGTGAGGTCAAGACGAACCGCAGACGTCGACCGCGGGTTGAATCCACCCGTGGAATGCAGGCAGGGTGGATGAGTTGAAGAAGCGGACGAATGTGGACAGCCAATACAGGGACACTGGTCCGTGGTTTACATGGAGGGTGGACGGATGGAGATTGGACGAACAGGGATGAGGCCGCGAGAAACTTTGTCCCATGTTTGGCATCGATACCAGATTTTATCCTTTTGATTTTGGGCAGACCCAATACTTTTGGTCAGACCCGTTTTGAGTTTTAAGCTATTATAAATGTATCTTAGACCTAAATTTGGAACCTATCTCATTTTCTTTCAAGACCTTGTCTACTTTTGTAAAAACTTGAATCTTTTGATCATTTAAGGAAATATTTTATCTCATATTTGTGTTTATCTTGCTTAATAACACGACTAGCCTTAAACTTTACACATGTTTGAGGTTTATCATAAGATTAGTGAGTAGTCATTTTGTGGTTCATGGGTTAAGTAGATTAAGTGAATATTTAGGATATTTCTTGCTTGATTAACATTGTTCTATGAATTATTAGGTGTTCTTAATGCTAGATTAGATTTGGCCAAGTTTATTTAGAGCTTATGTGATTTAATGTCAGGAAGGTGTTTGATGAGATGCTTGAACCAACCTAATATTGTCCTTTCCATGTCTAGCCAATGACAACTGATGTTAGGGAAGATATATGGTTAGTAAACTTTTGATTTATTCATGCTAGATTGTGTTGGGCAAACAAAAGTTGATGTTTAATACATGATTAGCATAGGGATTATTGTCACGGAAGCGGATTAGTCTATTTGAATGAGATCTAGACCTATAGACTTGTTGATTATTTTGTTTGAACATCCTAGACTGAATCTTGATCACTTTATATCGATTATCTTTTCCCATGGATCCATCCTTATTATTTGGTTGAAAGTTAGTTCTTGCACTTATTTATTGATTAAATTTGAGATCACCTTTGTCTATTTTTCTAGGATCTTATATTTTGACCAATTAATCATCTTTCTATTTGCTTAGATTAATGAAGTTTGTGTATTCTTAGTGTTATACATAGCTAGTTCTATGTGGATTCGATCCTAAATTTTTGCATCAACATACCATTCGATTGTGGTAGCGTGCATATTAGGTTAATTGATTTGTGTTAAAACGCAGTAGTCTCATTGAATTAACTATCCATTCATGTACATATTGGGCATTTAGATTAGAATTTTGGCATCTTTAGGTTGCATTTCCATGAATATGTATTTATTAGGTATTGGAGTGTCCTTTTAAAGTCTTTGGGGGTGTTTGGGACCAAACTAAATCAAAAAGAGTGAAGATTGAGCTTTGGGAAAATGAACCAAACTAATGGGTCGACCGCGGGTCATGGCCCGCAAGTGAATGCAGCCTGTTAATTGCAGCCAGGATGTTGAGTGAGTTGAGGATGAACCGCAGACGTTGACCACAAGTTGAATCTACGCGTGGAATGCAGGCATGGTGGGGAGTCAAAGAGAAGAATAACACAGACAGCCAACGCGGGCAACACTGGTCTGCAACTTACAGGTAGGGTGGACGGATGGAGAATGGATGAACGCAAAGGACGGCCACGGGAAACTCTGGCCCATGTTTGGCATCAAGACCAGATTTTATCTTTTTGTTTTTGGGTCGACCCGAGACTTTTGGGCTGGCCGAGTTTGATTTTTAAACTACTATAAATACATCCTAGACCTAAATTTCAGATCTATCTCATTTTCTCTCAAGATCTTGACTACTTTTGTAAAAGCTTAAATCTTTTGATCATTTTAAAGAAGTACTTCATCTTATATTGTATTTATCTTGCTTATTAACATGATTAGCCTTAAATCTTACATTGATTCAAGGTTTTTCATGGAGATTAGTGAGTAACCACTTTATGGTTCATTGGTTAGGTAGATTAGGGTGATTAGGTGGATACTTAGGATGTTTATTGCTTAATTAACTTTGTTTTATGAATTATTAGGTGTTCTTACATCTAGATTAGTTTTGGCGAAGTTCATTTAGAGCTTAGGTGATTTCATGCCTGGAAGTTGTTCGATGAAATGCTTGAACCAAACTAATACTATCTTTTATATGTCTAGCCAATGACAACTGATGTCAGAGATGTTAAATAGTTAGTAGATTTGTAATTTATGCATGTTATATTGTTAGGCCAACAAAAGTTGATGTTTAATACATGATAAGTATATGGATTTTTTCATGTGTATAAAATGTTTTGCAACTCAAAGTATGTCAGTGCTACATAAACAATGTATTCTGTTGATGGGTTTAATTAATGTATGCTATGATGTTTTTGGTTTTGACTGCATTTTTAGCCACTTAAACTATTATACCAAATTTAAAAAGAGATGTTCAGTTCTTATTATAATTTATATTTCTTACGATCTGATACTCCATCACCCATAGAAATGTGCAATCAACCAGTAAAACTAGTATCTCGTTAAAATTCATATGATTTATATTACTGTCACTAAAAACTTGCTGACCAATTAAAAGGAGATATTCACTTTCTATAAGAAATTTAAATGATTGCTCACCGATAAAAGTAGTTTCTTATTAAATTTGATATCTATTTGTGTAACCGCCACTAAATAAGATTTGAAATCATTTCATATTTTTTTGCAAATAATTCGTACTGTAAAAAAAATATTGACTTTCTATAGCAAAATCTACTCTATTAAAATAGAGTCCTAAATTTATCTACAATTAAAAGTTGTCATTTAATTTTTGGATTGTTTCAAGTTTGTTAGTGTATTACATAATTTATGGACTATATCAAGTTAGTTAGATATTTACCTTATTAAACCTATATTACCTTTTGTATTGTTTGGAAGCATGAATAGCAGTTTAAAAAAAGTTTTGTTTGGAAACATGAATAGCAATTTTAAAAAAAAACTTGTTTGGAAACAAAGATAGTAGCGTTTTTTCATTAATGTTTTTAGTTATTTTATTAACATAAGGCCCAAAATGTTTCAATTGTATATACAAATTTATATAGAAAGCCCATAAATATATCATTAAATCAATAGTTAGGGCCAAAATATTTCAATGTGTATGATTAAACAAATTTATTTAAAAAAAATAATCGTAAATATGTAATATATATTAACACTTACATATATATATATATATTTCTCAGGTTGTTATAATAACTCTATTTTATATTAACTATTTTAAAGATGTTTGCTATTAATTTAAATATGTTATATACAAACATAAAAATTATGGTAATTTAGACAACTATATTAATTTGTTAGTTATACATTTTTTCTTATTTCAACATAAATATAAGACAATATAGTATTTATATGATCCAGTTAAATATTACATAAATGTTTTCTCTAATAGATCAAAAAATAATACAATATGAACAACTTCAAACATATACAAACATATATAAACAAACACAATTATATATGTTATATATTACAATTTACGATAACACCCATGCGGGTGTTAGACATGGTCATCTAAATACCAATCGAGTACAATTTAGTTTTTTTCTGAATGTTAGGGTTTAAAATGATTTTACATCTGGATATTATGAATTTACGGACGATGTCGAATAGGATCATTCAAAGTCTAGATAGGTTTGTAAAAACTTAAAAATATCTAAAAACTGTTGATTTACTCATTAAATAATATTTTTTTAAAAGTAAAAAAAAACGCTCTTTCCAAGCGCGGATCAAAATCTAGTATAACTTATAAAGTATAGATAAAGGTAGTTTCCTATTTAAACTGATATTATTTATGTAACCGCCACTTAAAAAGTGTGAAAACTGTTAACGGATATTCTCTCAAACATAATAAACAATGAAAATCAGCCAAATATTGTGTCTTAGTTTAACATATTCAAAATTTTATACTTTTTGAATCTCTTTTAAATATATCTTCAAATAGAAGTTTTTGTGTACAAACTTCTAATGGAAGTTTACCTCTGATACTTACCCTATATATTAAATCAATATCTCTTCATAAATTAAAGCAGTCCTTAAACGTCTAGTGGTTTAATATTCTTTCTCTGTCTTATTCATTTTTTTTGAAATGTTATCATTCATTTATTTAGTCAATTGTGTTTATGTTATATACTTTTTTGTTTTCGTATTGCTCATGTAGACACTACAAGAAAACATGACCATAACACCGATACTTTACGAGGAAATTACTTCGTCGTAAATTTACATATACTTTACAAGGACTTTACAACGAAACATATATTCTTCGTAATGTCGTTGTAAAGTTACTAGGAAAACAATTCGTCGTAACTATACAAGGACATTACGATGAATATTCTGTTTCATCGTAAAGTCGTTGTACAATTACAAGTACTTTACAACGAAAAATACACCCGTTTATGTTTGGTGAAAACGTGTTTATAGCGCTCTTTAAATAAGATATTTCGTTGTAATTTCCTTGTGAAGTATATGTAAAAGGGTAGTAAAGTCTTTCCTTATAAATTCGTTGTTTAATCTTCACCTACCAGATTAGGAAATTTCCTATATATATGTTCATTTCCTTCACAACATCTCACAAACTTAAAAAAAAAAGAATCAAAAAATGTCGGATGGTAGAAATATTTACGAGTTACGGAGTTGAATGTATACGCACAAAGATGCTGACGGTAGAGTGACGGATGTATTTCTCAGGGGCTAGAGACATTCATGTACCAGGCATGCACTATACCGATCACGCAAGAAAGTGGTAAGATGTTCTGTCCTTGTCGAAAGTGCAAGAATTCAAAATTTGCCCGTAGTGAAAATGTATGAACGCATTTATTAAACCGAGGCTTTACACCACATTACTATATTCGGTTTCAACATGGAGAGGGTTATGGTGGAAATGAAGATAGTGGTAGTACTAGTAATTTTCAGGATGCTGGTAGTAGTCAAGAACCATATCATCTGCATAACGAATATAGTTACCATCAGGAGGAACCAATGGTAGATCATGATAGGGTTCATGACATGATTACTGATGCATTTTTACTTGAAACCACTACAACCATAGCTGATGAAAGTGAAATTGTTGAAGGACCAAACTTAGATGCAAAAAGGTTTTATGAGTTGTTAGCTGCTGCAAATCAACCAATATACCCTGGTTGTAGAGAAGGTCTCTCTAAATTGTCTTTAGAAGCTAGGATGATGAATACTAAAACATATCATAATTTAACATATCATAATTTAACTGAGAATTGCACGGATGCATGGGCTAAATTATTTAAAGAGTATTTGCCAGAAGACAACGTGTCAGCTGAATCTTATTATGAGATTCAGAAACTGGTATATAGTCTTGGATTACCTTCGGAGATGATAGATGTTTGCATCGACAACTGCATGATCTACTGGAGGGACGATGAGAAGTTAGAAGAGTGTCGTTTCTGCAAGAAACCACGATTTAAACCGCAAGGACGTGGAAGAAATAGGGTAACGTACCAAAGGATGTGGTACCTACCAATTACAGACAGGCTGAAAATATTATATCAATCTGAGAGGACTGTTGGAGTGATGAGATGACATGCTGAACATGTCCAGAGGGATGGCGATATCGCTCATCCATCAGATGCAAGAGCGTGGAAATATTTCAACACGGTATACCCAGATTTCGCAAGAAGTATTCAGAATGTCTATCTTGGGTTATGCACAGATGGATTTAGTCCATTTGGAATGTCAGGTAGACAATATTCTTTATGGCCAGTCATTCTTACCCCGTACAACCTGCCACAGAGATGTGCATGGAACAAGAACTTCTCTTTTTGACCATATTAGTCCCTGGTCTGAAGCATTCAAAACGGTCGATAGATGTATTTCTTCAGTCATTGATACAAGAGCTGAAGGATTTATGGCCACCAGGGGTGAGGACGTATGATTGTTCCTTGAAAAATAATTTCACCATGCGAGCAGTTCTGCTATGGACTATAAGTGACTTTCCTGCTTACAGGATGTTGTCTGGATGTACAACACATGGAAGGTTATCTTGTTCATATTGTCTTGGAATGACAGATGCTTTCAACTGAAGAATGGTAGGAAGACGTGTTGGTTTGATTGTCATCGTCGATTTCTTTCACTTACTCATCCATACCGAAGAAACAAGACATTGTTTAGGCACAAAAGAGTTGCCAGAGACACTCCTCCTCCATATTTAACTGGAGAACAAATCGAACAGCAAATTGATCACTATGGAGCTTTGGAAACTATTCCTCGTGGAGGAAATTGGCATGTTTCTACAAATATTGCTGATGGGTATGGAGTCGCTCACAATTGACACAAGAAGAGTATATTTTGGGAGCTGCCTTATTGGAAAAATCTTCTTTTGCAACACAACCTCGATGTGATGCATATAGAGAAGAATTTTTTTGAGAACATCATGAATACATTACTAAATGTTCAAGGGAAAATAAAAGACAGCAAAGAGTCAAGATTGGACTTACCTGATATTTGCTCGAGAAGTGAGTTGCATATCAAGAGCAATGGAAAGGTCCCAGTTCCCATATTCCTATTGTCATCACAAGCAAAGACGACTTTGTTCAACTGGGTGTCATCAGAAGTGAAGTTCCCTGATGGTTATGTGTCAAACCTCTCAAGATGTATTGAACAAGGTCAAAAGTTCTCAGGAATGAAGAGTCATGATTGTCATGTGTTTATGCAACGACTACTTCCATTCGCTTTTGCCGAGCTGCTTCCAACAAATGTACATGAATCACTTGCAGGTAAAATATTTTCATTAAAATTATAATAGATGTTATATATAATATGTTAATATAGATTATATATAATATGTTAATATAGATAAATATGTGGTCATTTGTAGGGATTGGAGCATTCTTCAGGGACTTGAGCACACGCAAGTTCAGAGAAGATGTCATGCAACAACTACATGAGAACATTCCGATCTTAATATGCAACCAAGAGAAGATATTTCCTCCTGCATTTTTTGATGTCATGGAACATCTAGTTGTCCACCTCCCGTACGAGGCACTGCTTCACGTACCTGTTCATTACGGATGGATGTATCCTTATGAGCGTTTCATGAAGCATTTGAAAGGAAAAGCAAAAAATCTCGCAAAGGTTGAAGGGTCAATAGTTGCTGGATTTTGACTGCAAAAGCATCACATTTCACATCATACTACTTCGCACCAGCAGTTCGTACTAAGAAGAGGGTTCCTAGAAGATATGATGATGGTGGAGTCGTCCCAACATATGCAGTTGACGGTGTTCCTGACATTTTCTGCCAAATGGAACGGTTTGGTGGTAAATTGAAAGAAGTTTGGTTGTCTAGCAAAGAGGATAAGCATAGTGCCCACACTTATATTCTACTCAACTGTGAGGATGTAGTGACGCGTTCATGTGAGAGGTAAATATATATTGTCTATATATAATTATAAGTTAATATAGTTTGTATGTTATTTATAAAATTTGTATTTTTTTGCAGTTTGTTTGTAGCGCAAGTTGAAGGAGCAATACCAGGAATATCCGCAACTGAAATGGAGAAACGGAAAGATCAACACTTTGTCACGTGGTTAAAGACTCATATACTTTATTTTTACTATTGTAAACACTTTAGTATATTATGTATTTCTAACAGTGTTACTTGTTTGTATAGGCTGATTATGATGATCCACATTACCCGGTATGGTTTCACGATTTGGTTCTAGGTCCGGTAGCAAAGGTGACTACATCAACTATGTATTTCACACGAGGATTTACCTTTCACACATACGAGTATGGAAAATGGCGGGCAACAAGTAACTACGGAGTGTGTGTGACCGACGAAACAAAATTCTACAGAATTTTGCAGGAGATTATTGAAGTTAAATTTGTGGGGTTACTGAAGCTGAAGTGCGTCCTCTTCAAATGTGACTGGTTCGATCCCGTTGTGAATAGGGGTACTCGGATTAACAAATTTGGTGTTGTCGATGTCAATTCTAGAAGACGGTACAACAAATTCGAGCCTTTTATCTTAGCTTCTCAAGCCGACCAAGTTAGCTTTATACCATACCCACGCCTTAGAGATTCCGGAGTAACTTGGTTAACGACTATCAAAATTACTCCTCGTGGACGAATAGTTACTGGAGAAGAACCACCTCTGCAAGAAGAAACGTGTATCACTGAGGTTGCAGTACCTGAACAACAAACCGATGACATTCTTCTCATCGACCCAGATAGCCGTCAATATGAGGATCTTCCCGATGATATGACAGATGAAGCAGGTGAAGACAAATTTGGTGAAAATGATGATGATCATTGTACTACTGTTGATGAAGACTCAAATGACTTAGAATGAATATAACCAAATGTTCTGAAATTCAGTTATATGTGTTATTCGGTTGTATTTTTAGAGCTTTAATTAAATTGGAGTTTGAATTTTAATTAAATTAGAGTTTGAATTTTAATTAAATTGGAGTGTGAATTTTAATTAAATTGGAGTTTGAATTTTAGTTAAATTGGAGTTTAAATTTTAATTAAATTAGAGTTTAAATTTTAATAAAATTGGAGTTTGATTTTTTTTTTAAAAAAAGAGTGAAGGGGTTAAGAAGAGTGAGTGAAAGAGATGAAGTATATATAGAGATAAGTGATATGGGGTTTAGGGATTCGATTTTCAGGGCTTGAACCCTTGTTCGTAGTAAATTCGTCGTAATAGAAAACACGGGTCTGGTACTTTCGTCGTAATTAGGCCTTGTACATTTGTCGTAATGTGGCCTTGTACATTCGTCGTAATGTAGCCTTGTACTTTCGTCGTAATAGAAAACACGCGAGTGGTAGATGTGTCGTAAACAAAAACACGTGCGTGGTAGATTCGTCGTGAATGAAAACACGCGCGTGGTACTTTCGTTGTAACATTACAACGCCATTACAACGACATGGAAATCTATATATACCTGAGGCATTCACGAGGCAAGCCTCGTGTATTCCTCCCAATTCTCTCATCTCCCTTTCAAGGTATGTCTTCTTTTTTTAAAATTTTTTTTTAGTTAGGTAGTTAATAGGTGGTTAGTTTAGGTGATTAGATTAAGGAACATAATATTATTAGATTTTTTAGAACTTGATTAGATTATGTGATTACAATTTAATTATATATTTTTAGAACCTGATTAGATTTTTTTTTTAAATTCAGATGGCACCTAGGAAACGTTCCACTTATTCAGAGTTGTTTGTTCCCGGAGCGGGGACATCTAGTTCAGCACCATCCTCTTCTACTGATCCGGAGGCGGTTCCAGAGACACATGGAGCATCCTGGGCTCCTCCTCTACAGCAGCCGGTGCTTCCACCTCCACCTCCATACGAGGCACCTCCACCGGCTCCACACCCTGCCCCAGCAGCCGGAGTTCATCTGGATTTGCTTGTCCCTCCATCTGCACCATACGCGACATATACTATCGATGATCTTCTTGCTCAGCCTGGACGAACAAGATTGAAGATTTTGGACCCCGATACCCCGGAGGGTACTTATTGGTAAGTTTTTAAATTTTATTAATTTGATTATTTAATTTACTTTATATTTGTGATACTCATCTAACTTATTTTATATTATTTTCAGGTTTGGGGTCCATAACTGTGTCGGCCGAAGCGTCGCCGACACAATCAAAGGTTATTTCATCGAGCCGCATTCCAACTGGAGTATGATTCCCGAGCACATTAGCACCACATGGTTCAAATATTTCGCGGTATGAATTTTAATTTCTTATTTTCTATTTAATAATTATAATTAATAATTTATTTTAATTTTTCTAAAACATTTTCTTTTTGTTTAATTGTTTCAGCAAAGGTGGAACTGGTCCTTAGCAATCAACGAGAGGGTTAAGGCGGAGTTTGTTGCTAGAGCAAAGCTCCGCCTTTGCAACACCGTCTCAGATTGGAAGGACAAGTGGGAGTACTACGGCTATGAGGCGAAACCCACCGAGCTCACGAAGGATGTATGGGATGGCCTCATCGCCTTTTCGAAGCTCCCTGGCTCGGTCCGTAAGTCCAACAACTGCTATTCTTCCCTTAGGACGAAGGATGCGGATGGCAACTTGCCCATGCTTCACAAAACTGGGCAAAACCCTCACGCCGGAGTTCGTTTACGAGTTGTAAGTTTTAAAATTTAATTTTTTTTGCTTAATTAATTATTAATTAATTATTAACTCACATTTTTGACGCTTTTGTAGGCTAAGAAGACCAAAGTGATGCCATATCTGTCTGAGCTTTTCAAGATCGCTCACCAAAAGGCGAACGGGGCTTTTGTAGATCCACGCTCGGAGAAGCTCTATCACGACGTGGCTGCTCGAATTGAAGAGCGTGAAATGCAGCTAACCCAGGCTTCTCCAGATGGATTGCCCGTCAAATTGTTTGCGCAGGAGTTCGACCAAATCTTCGAAGAGGTAAATTTCTAAACTATGTTTATATTTTTAATTTTTAAATTTCAATTATAGTATTTTAATTTTAATTATTTTTAATATTTGTTTTAAAAGGTGGCTCTAAAGAAGAAGGGGCGGACGATGGGGATAGGATCCGTCAATGACGTCCCAAATGCCACTTCGTCTTACTATTCTAGCCGGGATGAGGAGAATGCTCGGCTGAAGGCTCAGGTGGACGACCAGCAGGTTCGTTTGCAATCTCTCGAGGATCTTCTTGACGTCATGGCGGTTGGAAACCCGGTTCTACAGAGAGCACTGCAGGAGAGACGTCGGAATCTCAGTGGACAAGCGCATGTTTCTGATCATTGGGACGAGCCTGGAAATTCTACGGGTGGGAACGAGACCTCAAACAACTACTTTGACAATGTCGAGCTCCCGTAGATTTAAATATTTTTATTTTATTTTAAATATTTTTATTTTGTATTATAAGTTTAAATACTATTTTTAACTTTTATAAATTCAGTTTTTCAGATTTAAATTTATTAAAATTTTAATTATTTGAAAATATATTTTTTAAAAATTATTTAATTTTCGTATTATTAAAAACATTCAAATTAAAAGCCTCGTAAAATTTACAAGGAATATACAACAAATATACAAGAAAAATGTTGTAAAGTCCTCGTAATCTTTACAAGGAATATACAAGGAATATATTGTATAGTCCTCATAATATTTACAACTAATTTACAAGGAATTTGTTGTTGATTCGTCGTAATATGTTACAACAAAATTACTAGGAAGGACATGTACATTCGTCGTAACGTATGCAAGAATTAAATGAGTACTTTGCTAGGAAGCGTTACAAGGAATATACGACGAGATAGTACAGGAAATTATGACGAATGTTTCGCTTCTATCTTACGACGAAAAGGTTTCGTCGTAACACTTACGAGGATATTACGACGAAACGTCCATTACAACGAGCGTATTACAACGAATAGTGATTCCTTGTTAATTCGTCGTAATGTTGACATTACAACGAATTAACAAGGAATAAGGCCGTAGTAAAGTGCATGTTTTCTTGTAGTGAGAAGAATATTAACAGTTTCTATGGACAAGCAAATCACAAGGTAATGGGCAATGAATTACGTAGTATTTCAGATTCAATTTTGCCCGATAAGTTTGACGGAAAAAAATTCTGGATTTGGCAACAAGAGATGGAAGTATATTTATCGCATTTGAAGTTGGAAAATATCTTAGTGATGAAAAACCAGTTAATCATTTTGGTAATATTGATGTCTTCAATTTAGCAAGTGGAGAGGCGGGGGTTCATGGTGATTATATTCGTAAATGAGTGATATTAGACTGACTAATCGATCCCTTTTATGCATTGTATCCTTAAGAAAGAACTTCTAAGGTGTTGTGGATCTTTGGAGATGATCACCAGGCAGATTTCATGAGTGTCAACATTTCGGCACTGCTAAATTCTTACACTTCCAAATGATGGACTCTAAACCTATTGTTCAACAAGTTGAAAAATTTCATTCAATCTGCTAGTTTTGACTTCCTAGTGTATTTTGCTTTGCAATACTTTTATTATAAATTATTTGATCGAGAAGCTTCCTACGAGTTGGGAGAAATTCATGACTTATTTGAGGCGAATCCGAGGTGGATTAACGTCTTTGGATGATATACTTAACATGATAAAGTTTGAAGATCTAAACAAAAAACTCATGAAAAATCAATTGTGTTTCATTCCACATGAGAAGTAGAAGTCAACAAAAAAACAATATTTAGAAAACTGGGCTATACTAATAAAAAATCGAAAGGAATTTGTCACAAATGTGAAAAATATTACTTTGCATAATACCTTAGAAACTTCTATTATGAAGCTCTAGTTTGTTGATATTTCTCTTTATTTCCAATTAAACTTTTAATATCTAACAATAATTCTCTTATTTTTTATTATTTGTAATGGTTTCATATTTTTTCAGTAAAACACCTACTATTATAAAATAAGGTTTTATTTATTTGGAACTAAATAAGAATATTAATATTGTACATTAAAAACATAAGCGAATCAATAACATCAATCGTACCAAATAAGTGTCTACACCAATATGAAATGTTTGATGGCCCTTTAAATGGTTTTTAATATGAAGAGTAAACGAAGATAATTTTTCTTAATGCAAACTTTCATTATATATATGGGTTGAGTGTATTCATATTGAATGTAAACTTTCATAAACTTTTTTGTTTCATATTATTTTGAGACACTTTTGTTTTACATTTTCAACCCATTCTATACATTTTACTCCGAAATGGAGTGAAGAAAGGAGTGATGAAAAAAATAAAATCTATTTATGGAGTAAATTTTATTTATTTTTCATTACTCCATTTTACACTCTATTTTGGAGTAAAGGATGGAGTGAAGTTGGAGATGCTCTTATGATATAAAAAATATCATACCTATTTTCCAAAGGTGAGTCTTCTGTTCATTGTTTAGACATATACTCCGTATCACAATCAGTGCTTTCTCAATTTTGTTGAACGACCATGTTTGGTATTTCTATATATTTATATTAACAAAAACATTACTTTAGTTAACATTTTATTCAACAAACATGTTTGGGATATCGGTGATGCAGTTTTTCGTACTAAAACTATAGAAGCTCTAAACAATGTTGCATTTCTCTAAAGACTTTTCAACGTTCCAATGATTTTGTGTTTCACACTCAAGAATCTATATGGTTATTTTGGTTATTCATGTATCCAACTTGTTTGCTTTCTACAGTTTCAGATTTTATTTGTCCTATGAATGATAATAAATTTGTAGAAGTCAAACTCTGTTGGGTTTACTATATTATAAACTTTGTTGGGTTACAATTATATATAAATTCTGTTCATGTCCATTTATACAGGTTTTCCCCTTTTAAAGTACATCAAGCAAATATTTCTTTTAAATTTGATTTATTATATTGTTGCAGATTTGCTTAGTTGTCTCATTTCGTTAGTGAACTTCAAGTTATAGTTTAAATTAACATTCTCTTAAATTCACTATAATGAAGTAAAAGTAAGTTATGCAAGTTATTGTTTAAATAATATTAAAGTTGAATTTATATGTAATAACAAAAAATAATTATTGTTGCCTTGTGTTAAAAGGAGTTATTTTTGAGAGTTTGGCACAATAATTATTTGTATAAGACTATCAATTTCGTTATGCTCTATTACATTAAACACCAAACCACAATAATTATTTATTTTTAAATATAAATTAAAATAATTACAATTACGTTTGGTTCACACAAAAGTTGCTATATTTTAATATAATACACCGTGAGAGTATAATATATTTTTTCAATAGCTATTGTAGGTAAAATCAATCATACTAAGATGTAACAGTATAATAATTATTATAATGAACAAAGTAAACTGAAAGGCAATGCATTAGAAAATAACCTACCTATTTAAGCATATACTTTAATTTATTATATCTGTTGACGAATGCAATAACCAACCAAGTTTCCAAATCTTTGAAATTTGATAGGCAAAAGGTTTCGTTTGACAAGAAGGTTTTTTAGAAGGAAACTTTTAAAATGAAGACTTTTAATAAATGATATATTACGGTAGATACATGAAAATAATTTATGATGCATATTTAATATATTTTCTCATGTTATGGTTTTATATATTACATCTCCAGTATTTATATACTTTATATGATATTCCTACTTAAGCATATAGAGTAGATACAACACATTAAAGTGAATTTTTTGGTTAATATGGAACATTTTCATACTTTAGTTGATATTTATATTTTAAAAATGATATTTTTCAAGTGTATATTTATAATTTATAAGATTTCCTAAATTTTGGATGATATTATAATCAAATATTCGATATCGAGTAGTTAAGATATTATTTACATTGTTTAGTTTTCATTTTTCATTTGCCCTATTTTTCCGGTTTATAAAGTTCTTATTCTATTCATTGATTACACATTTATTATGGAAGAGATCATTTTCCTTGAAGAGTGGGACTATCAATCAATGAATGTTTCATTAATAGTTAAAATAGTTTGAAAATGGAAAGTCATGAATGGAAAGTTTGTCAGATATGCATGGATGCAAATGTGTGTATTAGTCATATATATATCTGTAATTTATATTATATATTGTACAAATCTGCTAATCGTAATAATTTTAATAGGGGCATACGATCAAGCAACTCTGAAGAATTATTTAATGGGTAAAATCTTTTGTATGCTTAATAAGCATTGCTGGGTTAGACTTTCTAATTTTAAAGTAGTCCATTTTGTTGACATTACCAGGGTACATTGTCATAAGTATCTTGTTATTTTTGCTGCCACTACTCGTATTGAATTCATATTTCCATAAGAGACACCCAAAATATTCTCATTCATAAAATACAATGAGTTGAACATGAGATTAATTTATCTCAATTTTCATTCGGTTAGAACTATATCCTTTTTGTTTTGTTAGTTAGTTTGTATATGTTATAATAGAATAATAAGGTACAATAATTTTATTCAACTTGATATTAGACATATTAAGGGCTCTTATATTAGTTGAAAATCTAGAGTGGGGATTTAATCATAACGATGGAATTGAAAATCTCACACCTATAAGATTTATATCGTTAACCTTGACTGATATTTAAGTAAGTGTAGATTTTAATTATTAGAATTATTTTTGTTTGATGATATTTCATATTCATTTATATTATTCGTATATATTTTTTGTCCAGTCCTAACTCCAGCGTCGATCGAGTCAGTGGTGTTGCATATGGAACAATGGCAGAACATGTCAATACATTTTGGTCATCTTATGGTGATGACATATTCATTTGTGTGCTACGGTTCTGAAAGATTAAAGTTATAGACGGTTAGATAAATATAGATTATATATGTTTATTCCAATATATATCATATTAAACAATATGATATAATCGTTGATATTTTTATACAATATATAGGGGGATTTAGAGATTACCAACATTCTCGGTTGGTATGAGATAATGTTCAATCCATTAATTGAAGCAATTATTAAGTTCGTAAGCATATTCAATTTATATATAATGATTTTAACAGTTACATGTACAATTTGTATTTTTTTGTTTATTGTTTGACAGGATCAAAGAAAATCAAAAGAAACCGGTTTGCGGCTTTATTGTCCACAATCTGTGTGTTTTATTCCAGTTTAGTTTGGCTATATGTACTCTTATTTACATATTTTAGGATATTAATTATCACAATTTAAAAAGTTTTAAATAATCAATTCAATATTTATTCTTCCAAATAGATCATACTAATATAACCGTATGCATTATTAACTCATAATATAATAGAAATATACTTAGAAAATAAAGTCAGTCCTTTAAAATCTGCTATAAAGATGATAATACAATATTCCTTTTCCACCTATTGTCCATATAAATACTATACATTCATTATAACAGTTACTAAAAGTTTAGTCCGAAAAACAAATTAAAGAAGAATCATGAGTTCGTTTATTCTTTCAGATATGAGTGAAAAAAAAATTAAAGTTTGAAATCTGGGCTACAATTTTGAGAGTCTGGAAACGGATATAACTTCGAAAACGTCTAACATACATCTAAATATTTCTGTTCAAGAAGCAAGTATCAAATTTTGATTATGCAAACACTTATAATAAAGAAATTACTTTATGATTAGATCTTAATAGTATCATATATTTTTCAAAAAAAAAAATAATGTATAAACAACAGGGTTGCAGAATTGAAGCAACTATCCCAAAAGAATATTTCAAAAAGTATGAGGTTCTTCCTCACGCAAAGGATAAGTGGAGAGTTGTCCATAAATTTTAAGTGATTCCTGATGATGGGGATAGAAGAATTACCAACAACAGGTTTGAAATCAAATTTGTTGATCAAACTTTGGTGGATTGGATTGAGGATTGCTGTAAAATATTGATGTATCATTTTGTCTCTTATGATAAATTTATACAGGGTAGTTTGAACTCCATCTATACCAATCGGTATGCCAAATTTTTTCTTTACTAGAATAATATGAACTAGTGATGGGTGCACAGTTTGCGCAGAATATTTATTTATGTTGTTTTGTATGATGTACTCGGGTGTGACATCTTGATGTTATTTATTTTATTGTGAGTAACACATTTAGTTTACGATGTTGTGTTATGTAATCGTAAAAGATGGTTTACTTATTTCTGGTTTTCTGGCCGAAAGATTAGAGATCATGTGTAAAAGCGGGTAATTCAGGGCGAGACGTCTAACACCAATGAGTTAGTAGTTTGTTTTAGGAAAGATTGTATTTAGGTATTAATGTCCTATAGGTTAGTTCTGGTTTTTACTTTCATTAAGTTACTTGTAAATAGTATTTGTGATATTGAATGTGTGAAATCACGTTTTAATACAATGTTCATACTATTGTTTTTTGGTCGTCAGTAGGTAGTTCTATAAGTTTGAGAGTTTGAACCGAAGGGGTCGTTTGTTAATTGTGTAGCCGTGAATGTGTTGAAAAAATTCTAAGATTGTTGACCAAAAAATGCGGTGGGACAAAAGAAGAGAAACAATAGATATTGATGAAGTCATAGCCATGAAATATATTTTTAAATCCAGATGGCACCTTTTTTCTTGGATGTTGGGTGTAGTAGTTATAGGAATCTTATTATTTCAGAGGGAGAAGATATATTTCAGTTGATATTGATAAAGGGGTATGCGAGTTTCTTGCAAGGTTCTGAACATTAACTTTTCTAATACTTTGAGTCTGTTCAAGTTAACACTTCATTTTCGTTTGATATGGGTCTATATATTATCTTTGTTTTTAATAATAATAATTGTTAATATTTAAGCAAGCTTGCTCCGGGACAAAGTTTAATGTAACTCCTAAAAAATATGATTAAGTCTAAACAGTCTTGCTAGTGCATCAATTTATAGAGACAAACACTCTACTTACTATATATCATATTGAATACTTTGGTATTGAAATTGAAAAAAAGAAATACATGCATTAATGCGCACATGTCGATGACTTTATCAACTTGCCTTTTGCCTTCTAGACCCATGGCTTCTGTACGACTTGTGGTGCTTATGTTAGCTCGGGAATCATGTTCATTCACAGTAGGATTAGGATTTGTAGGACCGTGATTGCTTGATTTGGAGCTGGATAAGAACATAGCCAAGAGCTTCAAACTTCTTATGCTACTGCTACTGCTAGATCAAATTGTGAATATTTTGCTAGTGGTGGTCATCCTATATAGTGGATGGTTGAAACTTATTTGTGACATGATCAAATCTTCTTCCTGACCAAAGCAACTTCTTTCCTCATGTGGTCAGATAAACCTTCAAGTTCTTGATATACAATTCAACCATTGAGCTTCCTACTCATCAAACATAACATTACCGGTAAGAATCAAGAAAGACTGTGAATCAGAAACTCAACTAAGCCCCTAAAAGTAAGGTTGAAGCAGCCGTGTTCAATTACAGCGAAAGCAAAAATAAGCATGACAACCAATCTCATCACAGAGAGCTTACGAATACGAGAGTTGATCCTATTATACTATAACAGAGTCTAAATGTGTATGGAAGAACTCCCTTTAGATTCGAAGAGTGGTAGACATTGGTTTGATCACCCAGATAGGAAAGTGGCTGCAGTAAAGAGCCAAATTGTTTTTATTAGAAACCACCGTGGGGGCAAAGTTTTCGTGATAACAACAATGCCAAGTAGATGAAGAGTTAAAAAAAAACTCAAAAAACTAATTAGTGTAAAGTATAATAAAATATGATATATATTATTGTATTGTGTTTAATATAAGAATACAAGATGCATATATATAGTGGTAACATTAACATAATGTTAAAACCAGATAATGCAAACTTTCTTAAACACTTAATGTAAATATGCTAAGAATATCTTGAGATTAACTTGCTCTTCGAGTCTTTCCTTTTGGTCTTCAGAATATTTATGGGTTTCACGGGCTTACAATCTTGGTCCGTAAGATACACATCTGACGGTCCAACATATCTCTAATACTCCTTGCACGAAAAATGTGGGATGCACAACGCATAATCTGCAATCACAAAGCAAACCATGTATGCCGTGGACAATCGAGGAAAACAAATCAATAGACTCCTTTGGGGGTAAACTTCAAATTTGACAAGGAGGGATGAAAAATTCAACTTTTCTGTAGTTTTGACAAGAGAATACATCCCGTGGGTGCAACTACAGCTCCACAAATAATTGTCCTTAACTTGGACAATCCATCAACCAGACTAAAAAACTGATCTAAAAGAATGAGTGTTCTACTAGAACTCCCTCGTAATGGTTAAACTATAACTAGCAAATCCCAAACTATGGAAGACAACACTTGAGAAACTCTACACTATAGAAAAAATCTCAAAAAAAGGAACAACCCATGTGAAACTACAACCCTTTATAAAAAGAAGACACTTTAAGAAACTCTATAATTCTTGCACTCACCAAACCCAAACTATAAAAGAAAATTAAAAAATAAAGCACGTATAAAAATAGTTCACTTACCCAAAACAAAACTCAGTAACATTCTTAATTAATAAAAAGCAAGCCCTATTAGTTCGAAATCACATGAACTTAGTTCAACCTTATTGTGCTTCACATAATCATATCATCTGGATTGTCTTCGTCTTCATCATCATCGTCACCACCTTCTTCATCGTTAACATCACCAATGATCATTACCAAACCTTAAAATTACAATGTGGAAGCTTTAATTTTGAACCACAAAGATCGACAGCTCTGATACCATGTAAAATATAATAGAATATGATGTATATATTACTGTGTTGTGTTTAATATAAGAATACAAGATGCATATATATAGTGGTAACATTAACATAATGTTAGAACCATATAATACTAACTTTCTTAAACACTTAATGTAAATATGCTAAGAATATCTTGAGATTAACTTGCTCTTCAAGTCTTTCCTTTTAGTCTTCAGAGTATTCATGGGTTTCACGAGCTTCACAATCTTGGTCCGTAAGATACACATCTTATGGTCCAACATATCTCTAATAAGTAGCGAAACCTTACACATTTATTCAAACTCAAGTGAAGAAGAAAAACAAAAAGAGTGGGTGTTCCTATTTGCAAGAATTAACAGATAAACTTTGCGGATTAACCAAATCTAATGAACCCAGTATGGAAGCTAAGTTTTGTAATATACCTGGTAAGTAATTGTTCGTATTTGCAAGCAACATCATCTGCTCATGATTTACGAACATGAACAACTCCGTAAGAATAGGATTGATGGTTTGTGATATCTCGACAAAGGTGTCCTACTCCGTGAGTCTTATCGATATGGGTGATGTCGTCAGCCTGAAGAACTGGTTGTAACATTGAACACACCTAGCTCATATAGCCCATTCCTCTATCTGAGCAAGCGTCAGAATGTGTTCCAGGGGTGAACGTTAATATATCCCTTAAACTGTGTTAACTGCGTGCGTTTCAATTAAAAACAATCAAGGTTTAGCAAAGAACGAAATTTCAAAAAAAAGTTACAAATATGATAAATACAAAGTAGAAGCAATACCTCCTCGTTTAGCAGAACTATATCAACCCCCATAAGTTCTCCCTTGTTCTTCACATTCTTAGCTTCTCAGAAGCACCTTGCGTAACACTTGTCTCAGAACTCTTGTGCTTTTCAATGCTTCTATCCTCTGGCCATCAATAATCTGCATCATTTAATTAGACAAAAACCAATCTTAGCAATCATATTTCACTCTATCTTCATGATTTCCATTTTAGCAATCTAAAACAGCCAGTTAAACCACCAAACAAATAGCCCCTCGGCATAGTCTATCTCAAATTAAAGAGTAAAGAAACTACCGTTGAACTGAGACAAATGACGTGGAAATCATAACTTTAGAATCAAGTTCGATGCCATTCAAGAATTCAAGCTTTCAGCTTCCTTCAGTATTTGCAGCTGCTACCTCTGTTCTACAACTCCGACCAGACCGTACATGTAAATAAAGAGTAGCAGAACTGGCAAAGAAGCTGCAGAAACGTTTCAGCTTGTCTATCTTTGGTATGCCCCTAAAATGTTTTGGTGAATGATGTAGGGGCTGATGAGAAGTTGAGATGAAGCTTAGGAAACCTATTCAGCCACACCCTTACAGCTATATCACTGAGTGAAATTGCTAGTCCTGCACCCATGGAGTCAAACACGACGCTACGTCCTCTTAATACACTCTCGGTCATAACCCATCAGAGAGAGCTGAGATGTGTCACTGTCGGTCACCTTGTTACATCTTGCTACATTTTCTGCAAGTAGTTCTGTTTTAATGGTTACTATAGAGGCGTTAAAAAGCAAGAAACTGTTTTAATTGCCATCACACCTTATTTGAATAAAAAATTCGATAGAATCATGAAAAAGAACTTCATGGTGTGTGACTGTAGATGACTGTGGTATCAATATATTTTTCTTAGTTCTGTGTCCATGTTCTTTTAAAAACTGGTACATTTAATATTCACTATCAAATGTTGGAAATCTCAGAGAAACAATAGAAGTTGTTAAAAATGAACTCTCTTTTAGCTTCCAAAAGTATAGTTTGAAGCTTTTTTGTAGTATATGTAATTAAATACATATTAGCTTTCAAATTTTGTCAAAAAGGCATGGGAAAAAAGAAAAAATATAAAGACTAATATATATGCATCAAATTAACTTACTATACCTCAACGTAGCCAGCTGAAAAATACCTAAAGCACCATCTATATTGCTTACGTGCATCAAGACCTGGCCATGTCACCATAAGCATGTTATTTTGATCAACCCCAAATACATAATGTTAAAGGAAAAGGTGAATCAAGAATATAATCTTAAGTTAATTCTAATGGCTAGTGGGCATATATTGGCATTTGTGATAAAAATAAGATGTGAAGCAACCTTCTGTCACCTCAATAGGAGAAAAAATAGATAAACACATAGGAGTATTGAAATTATTGGTGAAATGGTCATACTAAGGGTTGATAGAATGACGGTAAAAAAACAAGAGTAAATCAGACAGTATTGTCATCATTCATACACATGAAAATTGATATTCTTAAACAAAACAGAAAAGTAGTTTAAACTTCAGTATTTCCTCTATGTGATCAATTTGTTGGACTACCAAAATTCGACCAAATGTTGATGGATTATAACACAAAGACATAAAAAAAAATGATCAACTGATATGCAACTTTTAAAAATGAAGAAGAGTATTAGATCAAATTACCTCTGTAGTCTTTGTCCTCTGGATCAACATAAGAGTTGGGGAGCACAAAGAGAACAACATGAATTCCTGGACACTTGCGAAACCCAGGACACATCACTTGCACTATCATATACTTTCGCTCAGATTTTCATTTTCTTAATGACTAAATTAGAGAGATAGCCACAATGTTTATGTATTGAAACTTGATTACTAAGAAAACTAAGTTAGGAATTACATAGTGCATGTAGCTCTGTTATCAGCAGATTTGTGGCAAAAATGCTTATTGCAAAAAAATGTTAATTGACTTAAATACATAAACAAATAGCCAAATATGAATCCAAGCTTTCTGCATGACAAATACCAGAAGACGAATCAGAAAATGCATTGATAACTTAAAACCTGTCAAATCCAATGTTCTGGAGCTCACATTTTGAAGAAACCTTAAACTCAAGTGATGGATCCGCTCGAAACCACCGGAAAACAAAGCAAAACCGTGAAAAAGTACATAGGAAGTAGGCATACCGAAAAATATTTAAACTCAAGTGATGGATCTCAGAGGAAGTAGGTACACACTTTTTAGACGTCTGCACCACTTATCTATATTCTAAGAAATAGGGGATTTCAAGATCAAAGTTGGAAAAGGTCATTAAACTGAACGTATTGGGAGAGATGGCGGAGGGAGCATATGGAGATGCTTAATGAGAATGGTGGATAAAGAAGGCAAACGTTACAGAGACGTTATCACTACTACGGTGCATAAAAAAGATTGGAGAAGATGGCGTGGGCCACTGATGGGCTAAAATTTAAATGACATGGATAGCAATATGGCTCATTTGCTAGTTTGTATTTATTTTTAACGAAAGTTACATTTTTGAAGAGACTTACGTGTCACTATTTGCCCCAAACACATTCGGTAATGTGGCAGCATGACGAGATAGAGAAGTCTCTTTTATTAGTATAGATATATGTTCTCTTTTCCGTTAATATTGCTGATATTTACTCAATATTATTGTAGACTTAATAAAAATCTTAACCTATGTTGGACTGTCTTATTATACATGCAATGTATGATCTTATTAATAGAAAAGGTTAATTTTTGTTTGTAAACATTTAAATTTGGCAAAATATTGCAGTTTAAACTTTTTTTTACAATATTACTCTAAATTATGAAACTAAACCTCCCGATTCGGAGAACCAAGCCGGAGGTGTAGAATTGACATAAAACATATCTGAAGGAGAACTCCTCACACCCCGTGCAAGCTTGTCCACCAAAGTGTTTTGTGCTCTTGAAATATGTCTAATCTTGAAAGTAGAGAAGAAAATTTTACTATGTAGGAATTCGTCCATGTGTGTAGAAAAAGCTGACCATTCTTCAGGGGATGACACCAACTGAGAATGGTCCATTGCAAAAATTACATCTGACAACTAGATGATCTTTATGCATTCCATAGCCCAAATCAAAGCTTCAACATGCAAAGGTGATAGGCTTCGCCGGAGATTCATCACCCCCATCATCATGTCATTAGATTATGTGGTTCTATAAAACCAGCCCTGGCCTGTGAACTTATATTTCTCCCTCCAAGCACCATCTACATAGCAGATTCTGGTCTGTCCCAGGGATTTCCATTCAAAAGCCTGTTGGACTATCAGGAGATCCTTATTTACCGACAGTTGCGCCTCAGCCCATAAAGCTTCATCTACTTCAGACGCCCACATAATTTACTGGGGATTGTCATTGTTGTTCTTATAAAACTTATTATTGCGATTCTTCCATATGTAACACATTATCCGTGGGAAATAACCAAAATCATAGTTATTCGAAAGTCTCCAAAACAATAGTCCATGTTAGTAAAAACCGAAGATGATAGAAATATTTTCGGATGAGAGGGAATCCGTGAGAGTGCCCAAGTTTGTAGTGTTGGTGGACATTTAATAAGAACATGGTTAGTGGTCTCCTCTTCCGCCCCACGTATACTACATCTCAAATCACACCCAATCCCTCGTGCCCTGAGATTCTTTGAGACCGGTAGAATCCCAGAGATCACTTGCCAAACAAAGTGTCTCAATTTTGAAGAACACTTCATTTTCCATGAGAAAGCAAAAAGGGGCCTGGTCCACAAACATTATACTAGGACCCGTATCAGGATGTAGAGACTCCATTTTATACCCTGATTTGACCGAATATGTTCCTGACTCTATAAACATCCAACCATATGAATAAGGTCTCCAATTTCTGCTAATCGCCATACCTTTAATGATCTTTACATCGTCAGGATGTATATATGTATTGAGCAAAATCACATTCCAAGAGCAGTAAACCGGATTAATAAGGTGTTTCACCGTTAAAGAATGATTAAGAAACTGATTGTGAATTTTTTGGTAAGGTTGGGCGAACTGCTGGAATCCAAGGATCATTCCATACTGAAATTGACTGTCATGTTTCCACTCTTTTCGGTTTAAATTAATTTGATTATTTTGAAATTATTAGTGTTGTAGAACTTCAATGTCAAGTCTCTGGAAATATTGTTGTGGCATTTACACTAAAAAATTTCAGAGGTGAAATAATAATGACCTTACAACATATGTTTCTCTAATGTTATGGCTATTTAACTAAACCTTAGGAGGCTTGTGCAAAAATGTGTATTACTCTATTTTGTTGTTTATTGAATTTTTGATATACTTACTCTTTTTATATAATTGCTGGGCAGGCCAACTATTACAGGTGGAGGAGGATGCTCTAGATTCATCACTAATCCACCATAAATTAATGAAGTTTTTAATGTATCTGGTAGCGTAATAATTTTAAGAACCTGATTCAATGAAAGTGAGGGTCAACTTTAAACGCCTCAGAACTTTTTATAAAATATTGATTATAGTTAGATGTCTTATTATTATTATTATCGTATTGCAATATTAATTTAGAAGTGATAGAAGGAAAGGTATAATTCATGTTCATAATAGTTTTTATAAATATTTACTAACTATTTAGAGTAAATTTATATTGATCACCTTTTTTGGTTAAATAAAGGCGAACCTTCTTTTTATTAAGAAAAATATATTGGTAGGTAAGATTTGATGTTCCCTCTATATAAATATTCTTATTTAAATCAAACTGATTATAAAAGGTAAAATTCACATTTAAATCGTCATCTTCATAACTATGACAACATTGGTACTCGCTCCCATTAACAATTTTTGCCATCAATTTAATATCCTATTTTATAAGTTAAAATCGTTCAAAAGAATCATCTCAAAAGTCTCTCTCAAATCTTTTCAATATATTTGTAACAACCTCCTCGTGGGATCCAACTGGCCAGTACGTCGGCACAACCTCGGCTGGCGCTGCAGCGCATCGACCCTAACCCCTCCCTTGTGCAGTACGTCGCAGGTTATTGGTGAGGTTCGAACCCTCGACCTCACCCTTTAACAACTCTCCCACAGAGAAACTGTCACCAATTGATCTGCAAGTCAATTGGTGACAGCTTCTCTATGGGAGAGTTGTTAAAGGGTGAGGTCGGGGGTTCGAACCTCACCAATAACCTACCTGTACGACGAACTGCACAAGGGGAGGGGTTAGGGTAGATGCGCTGCAGCGCCAGCCGAGGTTGTGCCGACGTACTGGCCAGCTGGGTCCCACGGGGAGGCTGTAACAATATTTTTCTTTCTCACTCGATAAAGAAACTATATTGGTATTTCAAAGTGTAAAAACAAACTTAATGGCACACAACA
The DNA here is from genome assembly GCA_905132765.1 of Moricandia arvensis. NCBI lineage: Eukaryota > Viridiplantae > Streptophyta > Magnoliopsida > Brassicales > Brassicaceae > Moricandia > Moricandia arvensis. The sequence goes on along the minus strand of CAJHQP010000543.1, from coordinate 123,905 downwards.
ATACCATAATTTCAGAGCTCGGTGAATCATCAACTAATTTCGAAGTTAGGAAAAAAATATTACGAGGATGGTAAACTACAACTCCTTATAATTTGAAAGAGCGACATCTTATTGTCGGTGATCCAAATGTAAACTATAATTTATGTTCAGTTTTATTTTTTTTGTTGAGTTACTGTATAAAAAATTTAGTTTTATTCTCATGTAATATTAGGGTTGAAAATAAAAATTATAATTTCTAAATTACAATACTTCGGCTATTTTCTGAAGACCGATGGAGGATTTTCTGACGATTCAAAATTACACCATCCGTTGGTTTGATAAAAAATAATCCACATAATTCCACATTTCATTTCCGCAGTCAAGTATTTTGTGGGTTTTCACTTACTGTAAACTCAATATTTGTACGTGTTCCATTCTAACAAGTTTTACAAATGAATTTTGACAACACCTATCCAATCAATATGTATTTTGCTATTTTATTTTGGTTTTTAATATGTTATGTATTAGTAACAAACTTAATTTATAATAATAATCGATATTTGTAAACTTGTTTGGATGGGTTACTACTTTTGGATTTTTAACTCAGATTGTTGATGATCATTATCAGGTATTTGGTGTACCTCTAACTAAAATTTATTTTAAGTTGATGGATGAAAGGTAATTACTTTTCTTAGTATAAGTAACTCATATATTTAAATTTAACACTCATCTTATATGTATGTCACCAAAAATACTACTCACAGTTGGTGTGAGTTGGAATGCGAGCTTCAAAACAATTTTCCCAATAACTGGATATCCAAAGTTGGAGGTTAAGTAAATGCCAGAAAACATTTTTAGCTTTGCGTTTATGTGGGAAAACGGCCATAACCTATCCAATGTTTCATCATATGTTTAAGTCATACCCAAGTTATAGGACTGTGCAAAAACATGCCTAATCTTTTAAGAAATTCAAATTTGATACCCGATATTTAATTTTTGTGCGAAAACCTTCACTTCTACCATGTGGCTGATGGACACTTAACGCCGGATTACGTGGATGCCATGTATGATACGATATCGTTTTGTAAAAATAAATTAATAACCCTAATGTGATGAAAACGTTGAGCGACGTCTTCTTCTATCTCTTTACTCTGAACAAACTCGTTAAAGGCGATTCATAAACGGAAAAAAAAAATCATTAGGGTTTCTGAGATTTGAGAGAGTAAAAATGTCGTTATCAGCTACTTCAGGTGAGTAATCGAAGTTATTTACTGCTAATTTTTCTTGATTCTCATCCACTGATACTGTCGTTATGGTGAAGAAGGTGGAGGAATTCCAAAAAGTTGTCGATGTGGAGCAAAAGCAAAGATTGAAACTTCTGAAACTATTAAAAACCCAGGCATATTGTTCTGTTGTTGTCTTTATTGTTCTCGTGTCTTGTGAGCAAGTTTGCAACTTGATATATCCTCTATATGTTATTTCTGATTATATTTTGATGTTTACACTTTTCTAATGTTGATTGATCTTCAAATATTTTTAGCTACTGAATGGGTGAAAGGCAAAGCTATGGAGGAAATCTTGACCATCAAGAACACGTAAGTATGTGGTGTCTAATTGGTTCACTCGGTGATTGTTGATATAACACTTAGTTGTATTTCACGACTGTTATTTTTGTTTTGAGGAACTCATCACGTGACTTTGTCTATATGATATTGGTTTACTTGGTTAGTATGGTAGATAAGGTTTTCTAGGTTTTGGCTTCTTTTTCTAAGAACAACTAATAATTATGAGTTATGCCATGGAGTATCTCAATATCTCAAGTCCTGAATTGAATGGGTGGTTTTTTTCTCTTCTGTGATGGATATAGGAGAAATGAAAACAGTAGTTAAAGGAAGCTAAAAAGAGATAAATGAGCTCAAAGAAGTAGTATATTGTTGCGAAAAATTGATAAAAGAGCTCAAAGCTATGGTCAAGTGGTGCAAGTATATCAATGTTGGTTGTGTTGTTGGGTTGGTCTTGTACTTCACTTTTGCTTGAGAGTTTGTATACTTAGTAAGACTTGTGCTTGTTGTTGTCTATTTGAGCTATTGATGTCTGTGTACTTGTAAGCCTTGTGCTTGTTGTTATCTACTTGAGCTATTTATGTTTGTGTACTTGTAAGACTTATGTTTTTTGTTGGTATGTACTTTTAAGACTTTTGATGAGAACGTAGCAAGATTAATGAAGAAAAGTTGCGAGTTTACATGAGACTGATACAAATCATCAAACCATACAAGTCATTGAAATCATATAAATCTTAAATAAAAGCTGTAAGTAACCATATTAACCACATCATTGATCAAACCCAGGATTGCCACTCCTTAAATAGTCAAAAGATAACAATTTCAATACGAAAAGTTATTGGCCCTAAAACAAACTTCCATCGCCAATTGCCACTCCTTCCATAAAATACCCAAAAGATCCATGATCCATCCGATGATCACCAACTTCCATCCCTTCAAAAACAATACCAATAAATGACATCAAATAAGAAAGAAGCACAGTCACAAGAAATCCCATAAATAAGAGTAAGTAAAGGCTATTTACCTTCAACCGAGATTTGAATTTTGAGATGCTTGGCTTGGTCCTTCGCCTTGACTAAGTCCAGAAGGTTGTTTCTTTGGTCTATAAACCGGGCATCCATGATTAGGACATTTCCTACTGTTATGTCCGCCAACTCCATATCTCCCACAATGTGTAGTCTTGCCTGCAATATTTAGTTTAAGCCTTTTTTTACTTGGTTCTTCTACTCCCTTTCCTTTCTTTTTCTTCTGAGGAGATTCATTCTTCCCTTTAAATCTCTTCTTTTGTTATTTATGTTGCCTGTGGAACATCCCTTGGTGGTGGTTGAATGGTGACTTCACTAGATGATCTCCAAAAGTTGATTCCATTCACAACGTATTGGATCACTGTATTGTTGCCTCCACGTCGATGTCAAGTAGCAATGAGAGACATAATCCAAAGGATCAAGCTTATCTTCAATATGACCCTCAAAGCATGTCGGCAAGGAATATCAGTCATGCTCCATCTCCTATAAACGCAAGTATTCGCAGCCATATCAACTGTATGAGAATGATTATTCTCTTCAACTTCATAAATACCATTACCACTAGGTATCACTCGACAGTTAAACAAATGCTTCTTCTCAGCCTTGATGGTATTAGCTACCTTTTCACTGTATTTTCCTTGCCACCTTAAAGCTTTTGTCTTCCTCATATCCATACGGATCATGGCTTGCCTTCTAACTGTCTCTAACATCTCAACCAGTGGCATCTCTCGGGCAGTGTTGAGTGTATTGTTGTAGGACTCAGAGAAGTTGTTGGAGACATCTTCACAAACAGGAGTAGAGCTGCAAAAAGCACGGCTAAAGTTCTGCGGATTCTTAAGCAACACCGCTTCATACACACGAACATCAAAATTCTTCAATTGTTTTAGAGCTACTTCATATTCACCAACAATGAAACTCTTTGCTACTGTCCAAAACAACTCTTTAGGCAGTTATTTTCCTGGATAAACTCTTCTTAGGTTGCCATAGATATGCCGTGCACACATCCTATGTTCCACTTTAGGCAATTCCTGCTCCACGGCATTGATCAAACTCTGCCATTGAAATAAAAGTAATATTTTAACCATTAAGCAAGCAACCATATTTACATATTAGAGTGACCAAAGATTAGACTAAAACACTTACTTTCTGTCTATCCGAGATTAGAGTAAATCCTGTTCCATTTAGCAATTTCAAATCATACTTCAGCAGCTGAATGAACCATAGCCAACTATATGTATTCTCCACTTCCACTACTGCCCATGCTATAGGGAACAATTGATTTTTTGCGTCTCTCCCTACAGCTTCTAAGAACTGTCCTTTCTCATTACTCTTCAGAAAACAAATATCTATCCCAAATATCAGACAACAGTGAGCAGTCCAAGTTCTCTTCAGAGGCGCTAAACAGACATATATCCGGTCAAATGTCTCTTTTCCACTTTCGTTGGTTATTGTCCTGACTTCCACTGTAGACTCCGGTTTACACTTTATAACCTCTACTTTGTAGTCTTTTAACCTTGAAAATTGCTCGTCATATTCATCTTGAATCATCTTCAATGCTTGTTTTTTAGCCTTCCTACACTGATCATTAGAGAATAACTTTATATTTCTCCTCCATCTTTTCTTGCATCGCCTTAGGCTTCAGCTTAGGATCTCTTCTTATCTCATACAATGATAACTTTGCAATGATATGAACCCTAATAACCTTGCTGTACCCGTCTGGTATACATGAATGCTCATCTTTGAATGTCTTGATCAAGTACATCCCTACAGATTTTTCAAAAGAGCAGTAGATTCTAAAAGGACACATTTGATTCTTAGTACTTCTGTCTCCATCATTTTCAGTTACAGCAACAACTGCACATCTTACCTCAAATTTTTCAGACCCCCATCTTCTGTATTAAACATTGAATCCATCTTTTACAGAGTAATCAACCATAGCTTCCTTGAACTCAGCAAAACTATTGAATTCTTGGCCTAAGATAAGAACTCCACTGCCTTTTTTATACCTTTGGTAGTGGCGCTCATCATCCTCACAATTAGAATTCTGAGGAGTCACCTCATCATTGTGATCCTCTTCTTCATCCACAAAACCTTGTATGTTTTGCTCCACTCGTGCATCTTCATCAAGAATTTCCCCTTCACAATTATCTCTTATACCAGATCCTCCAGTTCCATCACCATCTCCACGATCAATAATCTCGTCATCTTTCTCCATAAAAAATTGAATTGCCTTACACCAGTTTGTTGCCTCAAGCATCTTCTCAAACATTGCATTTCCATTGCACGTTAATTTAAGCTCTGTGAAATCATCATCAGGAAGTTTGTACCAAATCTTTTGCCCATACAACGTACTTCTGAGTGCCTCAGCCATGCTTGAAAACAAAATTTGGGGTGGACATTTACGTTCACCAACATCTCCTCCCTTGTATGAAGTTACACCTTCTGTTATTTCAAACTTTCCCCGCCAATATATGGTGAAACATACTTCAAAGGACTCACTGAAACAACAAAGAAGAGTCATTTTAGCATTTCATCGAGCACTTGGTGCTCATAAACATAAACAAAATTTCCCTTTCAAATCGAAAATAAAACCCAAAATTGCAACAATTTCTATGACTTTTCATATTAAATTAAAGACTTGCAATATAGAAAGTGTTAAAGACCCAAATTGTTTTTTTTTTTGTAAACATCTATGAAAAATTTAGGGCAAAATTGAGTGAGAAGTTTACCTCATGTTCTTGTTCTGTTGAATATGGACTCGCCAGTATTTTTTTATTTCTCTTCGTTGAGTGTAGGACTGAGATTCTCGGAGGGAGAGGTTTGAGTTTGAGAGGACAAGAATTTTTTGTTCTGTCTTCATTGAAGCTTTAGAAGACTCTTTTTTCTCTCTAAGATTTTGATACAAAAGATAATACACGTCATTATACATTTGTCTAGGACCATAATTAATATTAGACGGTACACTAACAGCCGTTTAAGAACTAAAGGAAATTAAAGATTTTCGCACAAAAATTAAATATCGGCTATGAAATTTGAATTTTTTAAAAATATTAGGCACGTTTTTGCACAATCCTATAACTTGGGTATGAATTGAACATATGATGAAACATTGGGTAGGTTATGGCCGTTTTCCCGCGTTTATGTCATCTAAAATATATTAAAAAAAGGTGAAATGTTAATCAATTTTAATATTAATGACTTATTTTCAAGATATGTCTAAGAGATTTACATTGTTGGTAATTTTCAGGAAAAGTCACGATCACAGACGGAGGACAATGTGCTAAATTCAAGTTTGATCCAACATGGATTTAATAGTTATGTTTTAATTACTCGGTTTATACAAATGTTAAGTACTTAAATTTGTGGAAGTGAGGGTCCATGTTAAACCCTATTATTATTGACTAACATAAAATCTAAAATAGTTAAGTTTCCTGATTATATGAATTTGCAATTTAATAGATGTAAACTGAAATCTAAACATTTCCAATTGTTATAAATATAATCTTCCAAAGTATACATAGTCATTTATTTTTTTAATATTATTATATTTTATTTATAAAATATATAAATAGATATTTATAAAAGGAAGCTTTGAATTCATTATACCAAAAGAGAATATATGTCAATGATACTATTGTATCTAACGAATAATTAAACTGATACAAAATATATTATTCTTAAGCCTAAATTATATATCACAGTCTCATATAAATCTTATATAAACAACATATAAACCACATAGCAAGTATGATTTTAAAATATCATAAAAATGTATATAGAAAACTTTTAGAAGACTTAAATTTTAGAGAAACAGATTGGATTACTCGTGTGAAGAGTAAAAGAATATGTAAAGAACATATCATTCACCAGGTGCAACACTTAATATGGTGTTGATTGAAGAGAAGGTACAATTAATTCTTTACTTCTCTAATACTTATATTTTATAAGCTAAATACAATTGATTGGAATTTTATCAAAGGAACTTGGGTCGAGATTGAAGATTTTTGTCTTGCTGATAAAAAATAGATGAATAATATGATAATTACATACCCATTATTATGTTTTTAGCATATCTACTACTATCAAGAAAACTCAATACATGGAAGGTTTAAATATCTTTTACATTTTCTCATATATATTTCATTGTTATTGCAATCACAAGAAAAAATATCAGTGGAGAGATGTTGATAAGTCATTCTTAAACAAAATTAAATTATAGTTCCACCTTCTTTGACTGTGTCGATCTAAATCTAATATTCCTAAATAATTTTATTATTCAACTTTTTTGAGTAATCAGCGAATTATATTCTTGATATATGATAAGTTCTCTGAAGTTCAGTTTGATGGTAATTGTGACGAATTTATGAAACCTTAAATATAAGTTTTTAACAGTGAAATTTTAAATATAAAGTTTTGAACAGTGATACCTCATATATGGTTTCATTGTTTCAATCCTTTTAATTTGAGGTGTTGAGGTTTCTCTTGGAGAACATAAAACTTTAAATTTAAGGTTTTAAGGTTGCTCTTGGAGATGCTTTCAAAAAAAATCTACAATATATATATAGAGAGAGATAGATATATTAGTTATTTAAGATCTTATATTGTAAGGTAAGAATTGATGTTCATGATATCTAAATATTAGTAAATTTATAAATCACATTGATTAAAATTAAGTAAAATTCACATTTAAGACGTTATATTTGTAATGATGTCAACATTAGTAGTCACTTAACATTGAAAAACTTTTTCCATCGGTTTAATATCTCACTTAAAAGTTAAAACCGTTCAAATGGATAATCGCAGGGTCTAAAAACGGACTTCATGGAGCACAACACTATACATTAATATATGACATACTTTTGCGGAAGTGTAATATTGTAATATCTTTTTTTATTTAGTTAATCATTTCCTTTTCCATAAATGTAAATTGATAATTTAAAAAAAATGAACTACAATACAATGTTTAACTTTTTGTTTGTGGGTTTTATCAATAAAGCTCAACTACATGAGCTCCACACTAATATAGATACTGAATAGTCACATCCATTAAAAATAAAATACCCAAACGATATCATTCCATGCTTTTTGATATATATATATATATAAATACCAAAAAACTCCTAATTGAGCCACAAATACTTGTAAAAGAAGCAAAACCCTAATCTGAATACAAGTAAGCGTTCTTCTCCTCCTTACATCATATTTTTTTATATATTTTTAAAATTATAACCTATTTACACTTGTCTAGTATAGATAGCCAGTTCGTTTGACTTGAATAGGAAGCGTTCAATGGAAGAGGAATATGGATCAAGTCTAGAAGAAGGTTTTAAGAAGGGGAAGAACGCAGCTGAGGAAGATTACAAAGTGATTCTTCATATGGTAAAAGATCAAAGGATAGCAAAAGATTCAAAGCATGAGGCAGAACTTCAAGTATACTCTATTTCTTCACAAATAGGGTTACTAGAAAAGTTTGAGGAAGAATCTTTCAACGTGAAGGCTGAGAAGATAAAATCCAAACCAAGCTACTCCATGCGGAGGAGAAAGTGAACAAAATCAAAGTTCCATTTATTGATTGGGATAAAATTGGTGAGACATATATGTATCACTAAGCATTTTATTTTTAAATAAAAACTTTAAATATAACTTATATGTTTTTTGTTTGAAACATAATTTTATAATATATGACTTAAATCGGTTCATGTTTTAATTTGTGGTATTTTCTATATCCTTCTATTTGTGCATGTCTTCTCACTGTTGTAGGTATTTCTCTAGGTTTTGATGTCTGTTTGGTTTCGAGATTGAAGGTTTAAATTTTTAGTCATATTCATTCGGCAACTTGATAAAGAGTTTAGGCCAACACTATGTAAATCTTAGAAAATAATGTTATGAATTGGAACAGTAGGGCTATTGGAATGGAGTATTCCGAATGAATGATTACTTAGCGTGTACAATCTTCTATGCTTATATTCTGCAATTTAATTGATTAGATTTTTTAGGTTAACCAGTTTGTTTTATTCATAAGATATAAAAATTAGTGGTTGTTATTTGGTTGTCTTAGTTATCAAAGCGTAAATGATAAGTTATTGACGTCAAATAAATGGTTAGCGTTAAATCTCCTATAGATAAATGAACTTAAATATACAAAAGTGACCTCATATTTTTTTCCTGAGTAATACTATATAGTATGGTTTAAGTAATATATGTTGTTTTACCCAAAATTTGAATATGTTTCTAGTAATATGTGATCTCATTGTAAAACTTACATGTTATATGATTTGTGTATTAGGGTTAATGTTTGCATATGTTCAGATTTATTTTATGGTTTAGGGTTTATGTTACAAAATCTACTTTACATATATCATACACTTACTTGATATATTAATTTTTACATGTTCTAAAATGTATTGTTTAGTGTTTATATTTTCAGAATTATATGGTTTATGTATATATTGGTGTAAAGATTTGAATACCAAATTGTCTTACATGCAGTCTATAGGTTTCAAAATCTATTAAATCACCCGAGTAATTGTTTTTCGAAAAATAAAATATTCCAAAGGAATATTTCAAATTTTTTAGTTTAATGAATGCTAGACACGAATATTCCGTTAATATAAATCATTTTAGTTTAATATTATGAAATATGTAACTGCAGTGTAAGATGGATGGAGAAGCATGAAGTGAACGTAAAATATACAATTTTCTATGCTTAAATTCTTCAATTAAATTGATTATATTTGTAGGTGAAATAGTTTTGTTTATTGTAAAAGAAAAATATATTAGTTGTAGACATCAGAGGAAGGGTTACAGTTAATCATTATTACTTCAGAATATAAAAAATATCCAGTGATATAGACTAAAATAATTACCATAATTATATCAAATACTCATTTAACTGCATTATAAATCGGCAATAATATCTTACGTCCATTTAGCTTCTTTATAAGAAATTTGGTTTGGACTATCTTTCCTGGAGAAAGAGTGAAATTGAGGATCTAGAGTTAGAAAGAGACCCATATCCATGGATAGTCTGGTACTTCTAGAAGGCATGAAATGATAAGCTATTCAAAGGTTTAACACGTGATCCGATGGAACTAATTAGACACACCCAGAGTGATTGTAATGCTTGGTTTGAGGCGAACTCTACGACGGTCTGCATCAGAATAGATGAAGGGAATTTGAGCCTTGCGTTTACGAAGAATATGCCTGGTTGATGGGTCTTGGTCGGCAGAGTCATACTACAGTGGCTATGGATGGGTGTGGCTGGATGAAAGTGGAAAATATCAGCTCTTAGGGTTGAGAAATAATGTGAGACGACTGTCTCCATTACACCCGGAATTGGATGCGCTCATATGGGCGATGGAGAACATGTCCCAACATACTTCATGCCAATCCTTTGAAACTGACTGCAAGGATGTAATTTCGATGATAGAGGACCCAAGCGTGTGGCCAACCTTCTCCACGTAAATTGCAAATTTTGAAGCTATAAAAAGACACTACCATGATTTCAAAATACTCCACGTTACAAGGACCCAGAACAAGATGACATATGCTTTAGCCAGGACTGCGAAAACTTTTTATAGAGATTTATTGTCTATTGGTTATTCCGTCCCGGTCTGGATTTCTAGACCACCTCTAGTCTGAGTGATAAAATAACCTTTCGATGTCAAAAAAAAAATTAGACATCCAACAATATACACCGATCTATTATGACAATATATCTACATATCCCTATTTAGACAAAAGCTATTTACTTTTTCAAAATAGTTGCAAGTTTGGTTGCCACCAAGTTATATATGACTTGAAAACACTATATATAAACATTCATGCACAAACAAGTAAACATATATAATATATGATATTTGGTGGAGGATGCGAGCATATAATTGATCATGATAGATCACATACATGTTTTTGTAAATATAACAATCATATTTATGCCCAAAGGTGTCTTTTGATGGTTGTATCCTGAAAATTAAAATTAAGTAGATGATATGTTGAATATCTTTATTTTTTACTTCAATCAAACCAGTATTTTTTTTATCAGTTTCATTATAAGTCGACAACATTACAACTATATATATAATTTCCACAACATTATATATGATTGTCTTCATATTACAAGTAATTATTCAGAATGATAGATTAAGTATATATATATATATATATATATTATACATATATATATATAATATATATCTATTAACATAATAATATCGTAGATCATGTGAAACTATAGCAATATAAACATCAATCTGATAATAATATTAAAGTTTGTACATGCATGCGAACCATCCATCTAGTAACCCTATAAAAAGAAATTCAAAGATATTTTCAAATAATCTAGTACTACTAAAAAAGGACTTATTCGTAGTCGTAAATCATGGAACTAATAAAACAAGAATAACCAAAATTTTAACTAATTCTTAGAGAAATACTGTAAAGGTAAATGAGAACCTTTCATTTGTGTTTAGCATATCGCTTTCTAATAAATGATTTTTTTAAGGGAAATATCTATATACTATTATTAATGATTTTTTTTGAACTCTTACGTTGAAAGTTAAAGCGGTTAAAATTATTATTACTCTTAATAAATAATTAAATTTGTTAACACACAATTAAACATAAATTAAAAAAACGAATTTCATTGAGTTGATAATTATTATTATCTAAAAATAGTTTATATTATGTTACCAAATATTTTCTCTTATATCATAATTTTTAAAAAAATATATAAAATAAAGATGAATACTTATAAATATATGCAGTAAATCAAATTTTTTTAATGAGATTTTTTGTTATATATAAGATTTTCATATTTACTTTATCAAAGCATAAATACTTTTTATTATTTAAAATAAACTTGTCTGAGAAGTTTCTTGTTTAATTTATTATTAAATTATTTAGAAGGCAAAAACAATAATATATTCTAGTGATCTTTTAGTTAATAATGTATTTTTTGTATATATTTGTAAAATTATTATGTCCACGTGTATGGGTAAAATATTTGTAAACGTAAACAAACAATCAAGACCATGTAAAAGAGAATATTTCATTTATGATAAGCATGCTTTCATTGATTTTTGTGACTAAATATTGCTTTTTTATAGATTTATCGCAAATATGGACCAAAAAGATATATATTGAGAGTAAGATGACTTGGTTTCTTCTTCGTGTTGGGGAAGATATAGGACTTGTTCATCGCATGAACGCATGCGGCAGTGATGGCAATCGTAAATATAAAAATAGTGATGAATAAAATTTTATTTCGTAAGTTGCAGCGATTACTTTAATAGTGAGATGAAGGGAAAGTATAGGAAATTGTTGATCACCAAATAGAACAGCGTCATGCTCCAAAACTAATTTGAGTCACCAGTGACATCGTTTGCTCATCTGCTTTTACCATTGTAATTAATTTCTCCTTTCTCCGTGTTATTTTCTTGTCTCAAGACCGCATCCTTTACATGCAGAATAGGACCATAACAAAATGGTTCTAAAACTTGGTCTAGGCGGTGCCTAGACGTTCGTCTAAACAAAAAATTAGATTTATTTGAAACGATATATGTTAAAACATCTCATTTATATTATCCAAATTGATTTATATTATTTTAAACCAATTTAAATTAATATAATTAGTTTAATCCATTAAATTAAATAATAATATCTTTTGTTTTGATATTTAATTTTGATAATTTAACAAAATAATTATATAATTAAACTTAAAAACTAAATATCTTATATAAATGCAAAATACATATAAAATAAACCAATAATTCATTATTTTCTAAACTTCGTCTAAATCCCAAATAATCCACCTGCTCACTAATACATTACAAACACAAAGAGCCTAGTTACCAAGAGTTAATTTCTTAAAACATTGTATCACAGAAATGATGTTGAACAAAGAAATTATGCTTCAATTAACTCCAAATTCACTAATTAGTAAATAAGAAATTAGTAAGAGGCGCATTCTCAATGAAAACAAAGTTTGATTTGTACACAACACATCACCTTTCAAAGTTCCATTGAATACCACAACCATCATTTAAGTGAAACCCTCAAAATTTTACAAACAACAATAAAAACATTTTTTTTACTTGACCTTTACACAGACAGCACATGACAATGTTTCTTTCTTTCTTTTTCCATACAAATCATTAGCTAAGCTAGTTTTTCCCACTTTTTTTTGGCATAAAAGAGGAATGACTAGAGATTCTATCTTAAAACACTCTCTCAGTCAGTGGGATCTATCTATCAATACCTTCCTCTGCTTCTGCTAACTGATCTCCATAATCATCTAACAAGTAATCACAGATCTCCAACAACTGATCTGCCAAAGGTGGTATCCCTGGGTTACGCCCGTTGTTGTTATAAAGATGAGCATTGAGCTGGATCTGCCAGACATCGTGTCTAAACTGCTCGCGGTTTCTGTACTCTATCTTCCGTACCTTATCCCGGATTGTCGACAGATCCATCGGGCGTTTCACTATATCAAAATAGTCTGGAGCATCCTTCTTCGAAACCGGTTTCAAGAAGAGGCCCGACACTTCTTCTTTGAGTCTTAGTGTGTCCACTATGGTTTCCAAGATGTTTGCTAGCCCAACCTGTTTGCATTAAACAAACAAAGACGAGTTGAATCTTAATATGTGATAGATAATTTGATGCAAGCTACGTGGCCATAAAGAGAAGTCTTACCTCTCCTTTTTTGCGTCGTTTTGGTTGAGGTGCATAATCCGCACTATTCATTTCAAAGTCGGACACATACCGGCTTCTAACGTTCCGGCCTCTTTCTGACAATCTTCTATCGTTGTTGTTTCTTCGAGGAGGATAATCTTCTATATACCCTTCTACCAATTCGGGTTGCAGCTTCTTTTTCTTCTTTTTGTTCTTCGCTTTTTGTCGTTCCTCTTCCTCTCTCTCACTCCGTAATACCTCTTCGTATCTCCTGATCTCAGCTATCTCGTTGGGTTCTTCTGATACATTCATATCATCATAATCTCTTCTCCTACTTATCTCCTCTTCTTCCCACCATACTCTGTCTTCTTTTGGCCTCCGCTCTAAAGAGTTCTCTGGTAATCTGAAGCTCTGCTGCCTCTGAAAACCTGTCAGTTCTGCCATTCTTTTTGTTTTCCGGGACTCAAACCTTGGACTCTCTTCAAGGCTACTCATGTCATGATCAGTTAACTCTTTCGAACGTTTTATTACAAGTTTCTTCTGAGGCTGTTCTCTTTCTGTAGGCGGTCGTATCACCAGGTGAGGCCTACGAGATTCAGCTTGATCTCTATCCATGCTTAATGATGGCTGCAGAATAGATATAGTGTGCCTGCTTGAGGCAGCTTGATTTCTCTCTGTGCTAGACAAGGGTTGTCCAGAAACAGAAGGCTTATGAGATTCGCTCTCCCCTCTCTCTCTACTATATGTAGGCAAAGGTCTATCAGATTCAACCTTTGATTCTTTAGGTTTTCCCTTACTTGAAATCTTGAGTTTGCTGATCTTAGATGTGGTCTTGGTCCCAGTGTCTATGTCAGACACTGCTGCTTGCTCAGAACTTCCTGGAGCTTCTGAACCAGGTGTATCTGACATTGCTCCAGTAGGGATACCATATCTAAACTTCAGAGGGAGACCCCCAGTTTTACTTGTTGAATTATCTCCCTTTGGAGTCGCATCGACGGTGACTTTTATGGCACTTTTTGGCGCAGCCTTGCTGCTCTTGATAGGTTTAAGCTTGGCCTGACCTGATAGTTCTGAAGTACTCGGTTTTCCCACGGACTTCTCCATATCTATACCTTCAGGTTGTGATTCTGTATTTTCTCTGTATCTTGGGCAGTGTTTATTGGTTCTCATGTGTCCATACTGACCATGAAATTAATAATCAAACACTCCATTCATACAAGCAAGTTTAGAATCATAATCAAGTAAGAAAAAGCAGACATACCTGACCACATGCTCCACAAACAAAGTTCTCTCTCGCCGATTTCTTTTCCTTGAATACCTAGTTTAGACCACGAGAACAGACAAAACTTTAGAGTTGACCGTAAAATTACTAGAATAAATTAACTATAGGTTGTTGTACCTTTAGATTTTCGTTAAGTATTTTGACCTTCTTAAGCGGCCCCAAAGAATTGCCGATCTCTTTTACCTGTTTACCTTTGGGGGTTTTAATAATAGGGCTATCAACCTGCCACTGGAGGTAAAAACAAGTTTGTCAACAAACGCAAGCCCTCATTATTTGATACACTAATAAGAAAAAGGCAAGAGAAAGAAGGGGTTTGGAAATTTCCAAACTTGTACGGACATTTCTGGTGTCTTTGACAGTGCTCTCATTTACTAAGAAAGATGCATCAGGTTGGGTCGCACTAGGATTCTTGTCAATGAAAGTGGCCTTTCTTACAGGTTCAGCAATTTGAAAACCTATACTGGGCCGCGGAGGAGGGAAGGACCCCATTCCTTCTCCCACAGCTTTGATTTTCTTCTTTTTCTTCTTCTGGTCCTCATCTAAATAAGCACCACATTCAGTGATAATCCGACAAAAGGTTCTTTAGCTAATAGCACAAATGCCTTAGCTAAAACCACGTACCTTGCATCAGCAATCGGCATAACTCCGCATATTCAGTAGCTTCATCTTCAATTTCTTCGTCAGTCTCAACTTGAGATGGCCGCCGTCTCATCTTGAGACCCTTAACTCCGTCCAACTTGTCATTCTTAGAGATATTAGATTCTTCCCCCTCCCCACCTTCCTCAGCATCAAGCAGATTTTCCAGGTCTCCGGCAAAGGAGTCCAAGTCACTGTTCGCCTCAGTTTCACTTTCATTCTCATCACCATCATAAGCAGAAAGGGAAGAAAGTTGCCTATCCCAAATCTCCTGACACTTTTCTCGGGCTTGCTGTTGCATCTGCAGGAAAGACATTCTCTGACCACGGGCATACTTGCCTATGGTTGTAGGGTCAACCTTAACACCAGATGCTGCCTGCTCACTTGATAGCTTCCGTATCATAGCTATACGGTGCCATCGAGTTTGCTTGGCAATAATCTCATCAGGAACATTGAATTTGAGAAGAACCTACAAAGAGACCATCCAAACCCATATCCTAATTAAAATTTTCAATGGATTTACTTTAGAAGAAATGGGCAACTTGTAAGAAGGATGTCCTTTTAGGTTCCTAGACATTTGAA
The DNA here is from genome assembly GCA_905132765.1 of Moricandia arvensis. NCBI lineage: Eukaryota > Viridiplantae > Streptophyta > Magnoliopsida > Brassicales > Brassicaceae > Moricandia > Moricandia arvensis. The sequence continues at coordinate 108,168 of CAJHQP010000543.1, read as the reverse complement.
ATAAAGAAATATACCTCTCGAGCTGCTTCCATGCTTAATCTGCGAAGATCAGCATCTGTACCAGTGACAGTTGGGGCTCCACGACCAGCTGCTGCCTTTTTCTTCATATGCCCGGCTGCAGCTGGTGCTTTTGGTGCAGCTTTGACAAAGCTGAATCCTAGACCTCGTCCAGATGGATCGCCAACCCCAGTAATTTCCAAACGCTCTATATTTGCTCTATCCTACTCAAACCCACAAATGAAAACCAGATATGTGAGCATCGGGCAGGTAACAAAAGCATGAGCGAGGACGGATCAGAAACAAATCCAATTCCACTGACAAGATTCGGAAACACTTTTAAGAACTAGTGTACATAGAGCTTAAATAGATTCTAGTGTTCATATGAGAGTACAAATAATGTCTCAGCCCTGGCGTATCTATAACAACTACGCCTTCCACGGATTAGAGATGACTCAATCCTTTTGCCCCCCCAAAAAAACGGATGACTCAATCTTAAGTTCCTAACATAACATATATATATATAAGAACTCACTGGCTATGTACCTCCTCAACATAGATAAGTGATGCTTACCTGATTTGTACAAGCAACAAAATTACTGCTCAGGTTCCACGGAGTTATCTGCAACTCCCTCTCAATATGTGATGCAGCGGCCAGAGCAATAGCTTCGTCTGGGAGCTGAGTCAATGCAGCTGATATGCTGGCAGGCAATGTAAACCGGGTGATACCTAAATGTTTGAGCCGGTACAGCCCAGCTAGCATACTCTCGTAGGAACACACCTAGGCCAACAAAATATAGAAAACCATGCATCTTAAAGAGTATATTTCCGGTAGTAGCAATCAAAAGCTCATTAACTGCAACTCCGAACAGTGAAAAGTAGACGGGGCATATTTCACATGAAAAGAACCTAAAGGAAAAACTTACATGCTCTGGTGCCACCAGCTTTTTAAGTTCATTCTCAGGTGGAACTTGAAAATCAGGTCTCTTGAACCAACAAGGCTGGCCATTTTTATCCCTCTGCATTTTGTACGTTTATGTAAGGGGTAAGTATGATACTATGAGACAGAAGCATGATGACGCAAAAAAAATAGAAACAAAAATAAAAAGAAAAAGGAAAGCCTAGGCGTGCAACTCTAGATGCTACTTATGCAGAAGTGGGAATTTGATGAGATACCTTCAAACCAGCACAAAGTTTCATGTTCCTTCTGACAACTGCATCTGTTAAATTAGAAAATAAAAAAGACAGCTCATCTGCAGCAATTGAATGGCTCTTCATAAACTCCCGGTACACATAAACTAACATCCGGTTCACCAAATAGGTCTGTAGATTCTTTGATCCAGGAGACATTACTTCCATGCGAGGTTCCTGGGAAAAAAAATCTGAGCATGCCGACTTTATAAAACGAAAGCAAAATAAGCTGCAGATTCCCACAATTTATTATAATGCAGGTGAAACTCATAACCAGACTCCTGGAATTTAAACACAACTAAAATGGGCATCTCACATTTCTCTGATCACTGGAGTACCCTTCCACAAAAACCCCAACAATATCTATCTATACTAGATCTGTTAAGTCTTCATTTACTATACCCTTCCATCACTTATCCTCAAATTTTGCCAGGACACTCACGCCAAAGTACCAGCGAGAGTAGCAAAAGGTAAAAGGAGTAACGTAAAGATAATAAATTAAATACACTCACGTTACTAAGGTCCTATATTACGCTACTAAATCACAAGCATGAAACATGCAAACTTATTTTTTTTATTTTGTGTATATATGTATACAGACATGCATTGAGACCTTCCTTGGACAGAAATTCTAAGAGACAAATCTTGCGAAAGACAAACCTGTTGTCCGACTACAGCTATCTTGTCAATACGCCTTAAAGAGAGCTTCCCTTTGGGAGACCGGACTAGCAAATAATCTGTTGGCTGCAATCTATGCGGAAAAACAGGTGCTTTATACATGTTTGTTTCAATAGATGACTGAATGCAACCAGCCTGTATCTCCCCAAGGAAAGGGGATTTGTCTCCGGGTTCTAGAATCATCACATTCCCTAACGTGTCGCTTTGATTGCGCAACAAGTTCCCACGTTGATCCTCTGAGGATGACTTCTGATAATATGTACACAAATTTGCACCCATTCCTGCATTGCTGAGCATCAACGGCCTCTCCTCGCAATACCTACACAAATCAATGAAAAGAAACGGTGACTTCCAATAAGAGTCTTTTTCTGCTGACAGACAGGTAAAATTAACAACAAGAGCAACAAGTTCCCAAAATAACAGGGTAAGTCTCATAAAACTTTCTTACTCCAACAAAAAAACATGGCCATCTTTAGTAGATAAGTCAGATTTCCTCTTGAATGCCCCAGGAGGTCTCAAAGCTTTATTTTCGCCAGGCAGCTTTTGTGCCCATGGCCACAGATGTACTTTGGTACGTACAAGATGTACCAAAGAGTTTGGTTGAACATTTTGAACAGCAAGAGACTTTTCATCCTCAAGTTCCTTTCCCATATAAAACATCTTCACTGCTTCAGTTTCCTTAAAATCTGCAAAACAATTGCAGCAAGTGAGCACCAAGACTTGTCAGTGAAACCAATAGAATATTGTGTTCTACAATTAGAATTCACGCACTAATGCGGCAAACAAAAAAAACAACCTAGCTTTCTAGAAGCCTTCGCCTTTAAAGAAGAGACAGATTCCTCAATTCCAACGTGTAGCTTGCTTCCTTTACCCCCCAGGCTCTTAATTACAATTTTCATGGATCCTCCTCGGGAGGGTAACTTTCCTTGCTGCTTGATGGCTAGTTCATTGTCATGTGGATACCACACAGCTTTGGGCCGGTGAAAATTTGCTACGTCTTTACTGTAATGAGTTAACTTCAAACATTTTAACAGACACTAAAAATAGATGTAAAAAAAAAGCATCCAATGTAGAAACTATTAAAAATCCAAAAAGAGTGCAAATACAAAATGATTTCAAATTAGTGACCACTTACTTGCTCAATTTGTTCTTCATCGTCTGCAATTTAATTGCTGGTGCTGAATGAAAAACTCTCAAACTATGAATGCCGGATTTGTTAGTGTTTGCTTGCAGTTGCTGAGAGCTTTTCCCGTTCATATAGAATTTGTCATTAGAAATATTAAATTGCCAGCCAGAGTTTGATTCACAGCCTTCCTGAAAGCTTTCATCCTTGGATTTTGAAGACCGGGATACAATCATAGCTCCAGCATGAAGTTGCAGATTTTTGGTTTCCTCGTTATCCAAAATTTCGAAGACCATTTGCTCATCTTGAAGATCAAAAATTAGTTGAGACCTGCTCAACTCTTTATCTGATTCCCATATTATACGATCCAACCATGCCTCATCCCCCATATCCCTCTCTTGCAAAGCAACTTTGCTAAAGCGAGATTTGCTTTCAAGTCGCTTCATATTCTCCAATCCAGTAATGTCATTTTCACTAAGATGATCTTCATCCGACTGGGATACTAGCCTTAGGAGTTGCGGATGATGTCGACGGTTGTTAGTGGACTCGTTTGCAGGGTGGAAACCTCTTGAGCCAAAAGACTCTAATAGATCGGCAGAAAAAGACACAAGCATATTCTTTTCAGCTTGAGCTTGCTCTCTGGAGTTAATCACATTCAAGCTTTCTATTTCAGTCTCTGAATTTGTTCCTTCACCCATCATACCTACTGACTCAAGTCTAGCTTCGAAGCTATCACTACCACTAGTTTTAGGAGAATTTTCCCAAAGAATTTGATGTTCCCACTCATGCTGGTCAAGAGGAAACACTTCCGTTGATAACTGAGACTGGCACAGAGATGAATCATCTTCTATTACGTCCTGCTTCAACAGTTCACCCATGATACATGAATCCCTCCCTAGCTTGGAAAATTCTCTTGATTCAGGTGTGATACCTCCAATTGTGCCAGCTTTTACCAGCTGTAAACCCTCGCTAATTGGAAAGGGAACATCCAGCTGGATCAAATCAGCTTGGTTTGCATCACCATCGATCCTACCATGACTCTTCAGGAGTGTCTCCTCATCATCTTCAACAAGCTCAGAGATATCCATATATTTGTATTTATCTGTACGGAAGAAGGCTATGATGTAACAGTTCCACTTTCACACGAAGAAACGAATTACTAACAAAAAGAAAGTCAAAAGAGGAACGCAGGCAACAGCAGAAACGATAAGACAAACGGAGAATGAAAAAAACATGAAGTTGCCTAGGAAAAAAAGAGATGTAGAACACATTTTCACTGGCACCAACTAAAAGATCTAGTACATTCTTGGAAAGAAGAGACTGAGACACATAAGAGGAAAAGTGATTGAAAGGTAAATACTATTACCATCTGTAAAATTGATGTTGCATTTAAAACTCAGTAGGGTTTGAGAAAGAATTAAATACGAAGAACTTCCAGATCACATACCTCTATACGAGGCATATCTATTTTCTCTCTTGTCCCGTTTCTGTGGTGGTTCATGGATAGCAAATATCTCGGAGAACTGTAATATGACCATACCATCTTCCACATACAAAGTAGGCAATGGGGTGGCGCCTTTCTCATCCAATGTACCTTCCAATAACTCATCAACCTCCTCCTGAATGTTTTGATGAGATCACTAACAGAACAAAATCATCCCACGGCAGAAAATAGATATGTTGTTTGAGAAACAATATCCCTTTTTGGGGTGTGGGGGGGACTGACCTCCTCCTGGGAAGCGTTTGTGTCCATATGATCCTCGCTTTCCAAGATTCTATCCTCCTTTTCATACTCCAAGGTCTTGTCTTCCTTAACGACACCTGCAAAGCAATACTTATATGTCTCATAGCCAGTAGCTCAAGAGGCATCTAAGGAAAATTCCAAATGTTCTGATCTTAAGTACTTAAAGACGCACTTGCCTAACCGACTTGAAAGTTAATGAGTTATGAAATGACACAACATAAGTACATAGATGTGTTTTTCTCGAGAAATGAAGATTTATAAATGCAAACCTGGTTCTCTCTCTTCAGTCTCAAGAGCTTTTTCAACTGGCGCATGCTCCTCCTCTTGTTCTTCTTCCTCGTCATAATCATCATCGTCAAACACAGATGCTCTAGAATTTAGACTACCCAAGGCAACTGCAGTGGAAAAATATTCCTTTTTGGGTAGTAAATGATCTTCCTCACTGACTACTTGAACTTCGGGCCCATCATACTGTTCATCAATATCCTCATAATCAACAGCATCCTCGGATTTTCTATTATAATCTACACAACATATCACCACAGTCAGTGAAGCTGATGACCCGGACTTGGTAGTAGATAGTGTCAGCATGTAACTGCTATGGCAGGGCTCGTTGCATATTTAAAGATCTCAAACATAGGCCGTTAAATAATTATATATGATCTAACTAACAATAAATGAATTCTAACTACAACGAAAGTAGGAATAATGCAAAGCCCGTGTGATGGGATCGTTCACTGCGAGATAGAAAATTTCAAGCATGATTCCTAGTAACTCCTCCAGCATAGTTTTTAACAAAGGGGAGAATGCACACTAGAGATTTAAAATAAAAGCTGCATAAGGTAGACGACCCTGGCCGAAAACATCACCTTGCTCAGCTGGATCACTTGTACGATCAGATTTTGCCAACAACTGTTGAGTTTAAGAATCACCATTTTTGGCATCCCAGTACAGCAAAAAGGTGATTAAAAATCACATAAAAAGACTCACTTTAAGAAACAAAATATAAAAGAGTGCGTAGAACGTTACATTAATATCAGGTAGAGATGAACCCAGCTTATCTGCCAATGCAGAAAGATGTTCTTTGGCGTCCTGTAAAAAATTGAAATGTCATCATTGGAAATTTACAACCCAATAGCGAAGAAAGAAATATCTTTATTTGCATGGAAAATAAGAGATAACCTCATCAAGGTAATCAGCATCCAAGTCGCCAGAGTTATCAACATTTCCAAAGATAAAGCCCAGGTTAAAACCCCTGTTGCTGTCCTCATATTCCTCCTCCTCGTCATCTGGAAAGGACAACACATAGATGAACCCAGCTTAGCTGCCAAGGTAACCTTATCACTCGCTTCTTCTCTCTATCATCTAATTAAGGCTGCAGTCCTTAGCCTCTATCTAATAATACTACTATTTCCCATCTGGTCATCAATTACAATCTCACAAACCCTCTTCCAATTAAAAAAAAAAGAATCCAAAACATGGCCAGAATCACAAAAGGCTACTCCTTTCCACTTGAAGAAGCTAAACCCAAATTTAAAAACCCTAAAAGCGTCATGAGCCGACCTAAAAAAAGGCACCGAACTTGCATGTTCCAAAAGCTAGACAAAGAACATGTCTAGTTTGAGATATTGTTAGTACGAATCCAAAATTCGACAAGTAAGAAACAAACTTTGATAAGAGAGTTGCAAATAGACAAACCCTTTTACAGAAAAAAAGGATCACTAAAGGCTACTCCTTTGCACTAAGATTGAAAACCCTAAGCGTCAAGAGGCGATTTAAAAGGTCACCGTGTAAAGATCGAGAAAGCAAAAGCTAGAGGAGAAAGGAATTACCTGAGGAAGTCTCGTTACGGAACCCGTTGGATTCAGCCATGTTGAAGCTTCAATTTTTTTGCAATGGTAGAGAAATCGGGCGGAGAGAGACGGCAAGGCAACAAGCTTCCTTCCCAGATCCGTAACCATTAATAAAGAAAATGGTGAAATATCCTCCTCCTATAAATAATTTTTTTTCTTTTTTTTTTAACAATAATGCCTGAAAATACAGTCTTACCTTTTATAAAACTTAATAATTTACCCACCTGATTTACCAAAAGAATAATAACCCATTTCAATTCCAACTGCTCGTGGCAAGAGAGCTCGTGGCGGTGCCGGCCCTTCAACAAAGCAAAGAAAGCACATGCTTGGGGTCTTTTGTTTTCTAAATTATTTATTTTGCCACAAAAAATCGTAATTTCTCATTAGTTGTATTCTTTTGTCCAAGTTTTTTTTTTAATTTAATATTTACTTTATTCATCCGCCTCTAAACAGAAATTTAAGTATCGGTTTATAAACTCGAATCAAACATTATGGTCTAATTCAACACAAAACTTAACTAGCTTCGCTCAACTACCACATCGGCGTGTTCCTCCAGATAACTACAATATTCTTAGATTATCAATCCCCATTATCTACCGTTGATGATAACCACGAGAGGGTGGCGTTCACCTTGTTTCCTCGGTTGCCAAAACATCCCATGCCATCACCAGAGTGTTAGTTCATGACGATTTTCCCGAGCTTTTCGTCTTTATTGACCATGAAGCTTTAAGTTCCGAAAAGTAAAAAAGGTATAAGATAGCAAACCTGAAGAGCAGCTACCAGAGCCTCGAGAACTCAGCGACTGATGACTTGAAATGGGTTGAGAGAGAGGCAGCAAGGACGTCTTCTTCAGTACCTGCAATTAAGAAGAAACGAAGACGACCAAACAATCCACCACCCAATGGAAGACGTTTCATCAAGTAAGTCTCCACATCGACTCAAGGCCCAATTGACCAAATCGGAGACTCGAACCGAATCTTTACTCACAAAACATGATTCGGTCTTGACTGCACATTGACGTTGAATCCACTTTGGAGAGACGAAGTATTACTTTATAGTCGGTTTGCGCCCATGATAAGACAGCATATCAAACCGGTTTGGTTAACCGATAATTATGGGAAGTTATTCTCACAACTCCTTAAATGAAGATATGTGACTCTTCATTTAAAAGATGTGTCCTTTGTTGGTGTCTCTTCCTTAGTGAGCATATGTATCTTTTCCTTGAAGATATATGACTCTTCACATAGTGTCTCTTGGCAATCTATATATATGAAACATTGCAAAGAGAAGTGGACCAATTGAGTTCTCTATTCATAACATAAATAACTCTAGAGAGAGAGTAAAAACATTTTAGAGAGAGAAAGCTTTGTTCAATCAACTAGAAGGGCACTTGAACGGTGATAAGTGGTTGATTTTCATTTGTGATTGCATTCCCAACTCTTGCATCCAATTCCATATTGTATCAAGTTGTGTTCTTCGTAAACCGGGCTTAGTTATGTTTTTAGTTTAACACACTTTCGCATTAAAATCTCTAACATTGGTATAAGAGCATTTGGATTCGGTTCTGGCATATTAACATTTTTAGCAATCAAGGATGAAAAGTAATATGGGTTACTTGAGTTTATTCATGATGAAATAAGAAAAAATGGTTAATGCTTAAAATAATTAAAAATGGTGAATCCATCAATACATAATAAAATCAATTGAAAATTTTACACATGTGTTCATCATAATGTCATAAATTCTTCGGAAAATTATAGCATTTAGAACAAGAACATATTGCATGAATTTAGAGAAATAGTTAGTAAACTGGTAATATTGTTTTGATCATATCTCTCTAAGATGGATCTCTTGCCTTCAATCTCTTTCTTTTAGAAAAATAAAATTTCAATTTTTTGTCACATATCGTAATCCGATATATGTTATACTTCAATCTCAATTTCCGATGAGCACATAACCTTTAAATGCTCAAAGAAACTAATGAAGATATACTTCATTTCTCTAGAACTCAATTTCCCATGAGGATCTGTAGTATCATGAATAATTGTTACAGACCCCAAAGGTCTCAAATGTATTATATCATGCTTTCTTTTCATCCATAATTCATAAAGACTATAAGTAATAAATTAAGAAGACACATGGGTTAGTTCATATGAGCAGTTAGTAGTGCACGATCCCAATACAAAATTCAAAGGCTTGCTTGTGCCATCATACACTTAACCAACCTAAGAAGTGAAGGGACATTCATTTTTATAACAATATTATTTTCATCACACAGTTTCTCAAACTGTTAAGATAGATACCCCCTCATCGATCAATTCTCAAACACTTGATCGTCCTCTCCAACTGATTTTAACCAAAGTGATAAATCGTCTTGAGCACACTAACTCTTCTAATTTGTGAGAAACTGAGTGCATACACCTGAATCGAGTAAGTTGTTCTATAAAAGTAATGAAATATGACGTCTTATGCTTCACCTTCACATTCATCGGACCATAAATGTCTGAATGAAATCATTGCAATGGAAGTTCTGCTCTCATTTTTTTCAAATGGTTTCCTTATTGTCTTTCCATCTAAACCAATTCAGGTGAGTAAACGAAGAAGGCCCTCTCCAACCAAAATTAGAAAAAAGACACTCTCAACTTTTGTTCGTCCATTTAATACTTTTGATATTTTTGGTCATTTTGGACAAGTTTTACCCTTCTGTAATACAAAAAATGATAAAATAATTTTTAAAAATATAAAAACATATGAAAACTATTGGAAACACAAGTATGAGGATAGAATACGTATTCTGGCCATCTACGACCTTTAGAAATCAGATACTAAGTATTATACGTAGATCTATCAAGAGTATATAACGCAAACAAAATTTTCTTTTATATTCTATCTTAGCTAGGATGCATGAGATTATATTCTAGCATGATATCGTTAGTCTATAATCGGTTTGATTACAGTTAATAGCCATTACTCTACGATATACCTATTCTTATTTATATGTTATAACATGTACTGCCTTTAACTTTATGTTACGTCTGAGGAAGAATAAACTTTCCACCCACTCTACATTGTTCTACCCGATGCATGATACATATTCTTGCCGAATCGCAAAAATATGGCAAATTCCATATTTCGGTTAATATCTTTCCTTAATCTACCCTAAAATATTGCATGATATCTAATGTGTCTTATTAATTAAATTTCAAGAAAAGGTGAAAAATCCAAAACTGAGATTCGAACCCACCAACTATAACAATTTTGCAAGAAAATTAACCACAAGGACAGAAACATTATTGATATCTATCACCCGTAATACAATAATAGGCATGCATGCTATTAATATTTTAGAGGACGTGCTGACTTCGTCTCCCAGTTCAAGACCACGAGATAGTAAATTGTCAAATCTTTTGTCTCAGTAAGATGAGTTGATGATTTTGGAAGAGGTGGACCGGACTTGGACGGTTGAGGAGATGGAGAGATGGTCACCCACCACTTTTTTAGATACAGCCATTGGGGATTTATACCAAATTTTTTTTTTTTGCGGAAGAGTCGTCACTGGAATCATGGACCTTATCTTTTGTATTGGAAGAAACTGAGAATCCATGAATGAAATTAAAAGCTAAAGATGTGAAGAGAGATGACATCTCTTTGTTAAAGTTTGGAAGAACAGTCGCCGACGAACTGTGACAAAAACAACAGTTTCGTCGAAGAAGAAACAGAGTTGCAGACTGTTTTGGAGTTTTTGTACTTTACATTTCTTTTTTTTACTTATAGAGTTGTATTAACAAAACAATTAATAATTATTCTATATTTGAACTTAAATTTCAATTAATCTAAAGGTATAATTGTATTAACAGTAATTAAAATTCTAGTGGAACAAAAATCTTAAACAAAATCTTATTAAGACAAACTCAAGTTCTAGGTGTCTAATTTTGCCAATTTTCTCTTTATTTAATTAATAAACACCAATGTGACCAATTCAAAAACTTTGAATATAGAAAACAACGCTCAACATTACTACCAGTATAAGTATATATATATATATATATATATATATATATATTACACAAACTTAACTAGATCCTAAGTTTAGTAAATAAAAAACAAACAAACATACAAGCCATTATATTGTATGAGGGAATTCATGCCACACATACATAGCTGAGAAGTGTCAATACCCAATATCACAACCTTAAAATCATTTTCGACATACAAACATCTTGTATTTTTTTAAGTACCTTTTGGTACTCCACAAATGCTTCTTTGCAGTTTCTAAACATATGTTATATTGCTCTTGAGTCTACAATCCACAAATGATGAGATTTTGTGAACATTTCACAACTAGAAACAAAAACATATGTTAAAGTAAAGACTAAGGATGTTTTTCTCTTTGCCCCAGTGCATCCATGAGCAAATTGACCAAGTGAGCTAATGTTCTAGCGTTTTCATTTTGGTTTTATCCTTCTTGCCTTAATGCTTTACATTTTTGACATATTTCCTTTGCCTCTTAAGATAAGTTTTATTGGGAGCCTTATATCCCATGTTACTCCTCTTGTGTTTCAAAACCAAGTTTAAATTTAAAAAAATTGATTTTGTTAAAGAGCATAGCAGCCTCTACGCGCTCATCCTCTAACTCAATATAACATTATATATCTACAAATGTTACAACAATGATATTTGGGTGACATTTAAACCTTCGTATGATTCCATTTTTTATAAGTAAAGAAAGGAACTGTTGGATAATTTGATTAACATTTTTTTCTTTTTTTTTCATCTAATCATGTTTAACATAACTTATAATTCGTAAAAATAATTCTGATTATCCTAAGCTTAGTCACTAGCATGGCGCTAAATTTCTCTTTTCAAGGTCTTCAATGTGCTTTATTACATTTTCATACTCTTTAAACTTACACATGAGATCATCATGCATCCAACTCAACAAAGTGATGCAACGATGCTATTGTTTCTTCTCAAAAAAAAACATATGTCTCGTTTGTTTTCTCATATTGAGTTTTGGTACCATGCACATGTTCTTCCATAAAATAGAAAAAGTCTTTTTCACCTATTGTTCCTAGAAGACATACTAGACTTTTAGATATCAAATATCACAATTATCATTGCCCAGTTTCTCTCCTCAGTTAAGCTTATCTATGTATTCTTAAAAGCAAACAACATACTTGCTTGATAATCTAGAGACAGTTATTTCTTTGCATACTTTAATCACATAATTTAATCTGGCAAGGAACATAAATTAAATCATAGTAATTTGATTTGAATACAAGATCGAGAGTTCACTATGCTCCCAATCATCACCCATATTAGAATTTTATTACTATAAATTAATTTATTTCATGCAAAATTTTAAGTTCTAAAAAAATAGAACTCCCACCATATTAGGTTCTAAACACAATAGAACTAGATTAATGTATTAGACTGACATGAAGTAACAAATAAATCATGTTTATTTACAAAGATCATTTAATTAAATTAAGATTTAACTAGTTTACTTTATCACATCACATTTTTGATCAAAATAAATCTAGATTCTTCCTCAAATTAACAAAAATAATATAATTTATTTTATTTTATTTTACTTTAGCCATATATAAATTATTATATAACCAAAACTTACCTTCTTAACATCTTTCTAAATACGTGTCCAAATTATGCGTATAATATATCAAATGAAATATAATTTCAACAGCTACGCATGGACATAAACATTACGCAATTCCGATTTATAACCAGAGAGATATGACTAAAACAAAATTACAATTTTCAGACAAATCTAAACACGACACATGTCACGTTACTGTTCATCTTCTTCATTTCATTTTTTTCTGAAAAACGGCCGAAACATTCGACCCTTATATCTCTCAGAATAAACGATCATATTTTACACATAATATATCAATAGAAAGATAATTTCAAGATATACACACATATAGAGAAATCGTGCAATTCAACTAGTGTTTCTTTTACTAACCAATATGTGGAATTTTATGAAAGTTCTTGAACTCTATCACAACTTAGTGGGAGATAAACATTGGTTAATAGTCTTTCTCCTGCCCAAACTCAGCTGAACGGAATGGTGAAAGTGGACAAAAACTATAATTTATGAAGGTAAATCAAGTCTTAGATTTGATTGATCTTCCGCAATGATTGAAAACAAATATTTTTTTTAAAAGATCAAAACAAAGGCGGATAAATCTATATATAAGTATAAAGCTCACTTGGTAAAATAAAGGTACACCTAACAAGAGGGTATAGATTATGAGGTAATTTTGTCACATGTGGTGAGGTTTACCTCAATTTTTCTTATTTTATCCATGTTGTCAGATTAGATTTAAAATTACATATATAGACGTTAAGACTGCACTTTCTTAACGGGAAAAAGAATAGAAGAAGAAATTTACATGGAACAACATTTTTTTTTGTTATTGAAAAGGTAAGGAGCGCAAAGTTTGCAATCTTTTTTGTTCCATATAAAATTTAAGAAATCTTCTAGGCAGTGGTACATTCGTTTTCATAACTTATAGCATTTTATGAATGTACTATGATTAGTAAAAATCACTGCATCTATGTCAAGAGCAATAGACAATCATTTGTAATTTTACATATATATGTTGACGACATCTTGTTGGCTTGAAATGATATAGAGTTTCTAATAACCATTAAGAAATGGTTATCAACTCATTTGGAGATGAACTACATGGGATATATTAACTATGTTCTTGGTGTTAAGATACAATGAGACTGATCAAAATTACTAACTCTGTCACAGAGTCATACCTTTGTACAATCTTTGAAATGTATAAGTACTTCATAGTAATCTCATTGAAAATATAGTCACAAAATTTGAAGCCCTAAGCCTTAGGATGTACCTTCACACTGAAGATGAGAAAAATGAGATGGAGGAGTCTCATACTCTAGTGATATAGGCAGTTTAATGTATGTTATGATGTTCATCTAACCTAATATTTGTTATGCGGTTGACTTGATAAAGTGTTACCAGTCATATTCCATAAATAAATATTGGATGGTAGTGAAAATGATCCTCGTATAACGAATGGGGACAATAGACTATTCCTTGTGCTATCAACGAAGTGATTTACGCTTAACGTGATATACAAATGCGATTATGATATCGATCTATATAAAGGTAGATCAACTTAAGAATATGCCTTCTTATTGAGTAATGGTGTGATTACAAAGGATAGCAAGAAGTGACATTGTAAAACTTGATTGAGATGAAGGCTCAGTCTATTGCATATTCAACATCAATTTTGTGAAATTGTATGGCTGATGAGGTTCTTACATATCATATAAGTCACGAAAGGGATTTGTGCTCTATGACTAATCGTGATAGTCAAATTTGTATTTCTTATGTGAAGAATCCTATGTATTATGAGAGAATATAGCACACTAAAATCGAAGTTTAGTTTATGATAAACATTATCCGAAAGAAAGATGTGGTGCTCTAGTACATATTTACGCATAGAATGGTAGTTGTTTGTTTAATTAAATTTATTCTTAATGATGTATTCTTGCTCATATATATGAGTGTCAAATATGCATAGAATTAGAGGAATGTACAAGTACAGAGCTTTAGCACTTGCTTTGCTTACTTACACATAAATGTTAAGTGGTGTCACCAAGTAGGAGATTGGTTCACTCACATGAACAGACGCCTCAGATTTCTTAGTGAAATGTTGAGATGAGACTTGATTAGTTGGGCGCTAGTGGGATCTTTTATCATTGTCGCTTTAACAAGATGTTAAGATGAGATATGTTTTTGGTATCGATCATGATTGTCCCAGAATCATGAATACTTGGAAGAGCTGGATAAGTACAGAATCATGCGCTAGAGAGCAAGTAGATAGTAGCTTGATCTAAATAGTCATATTTGTTTATATAATTAACACATTTTATTAAGAGAAAAGTTAACCACTATGACATGTGTGTCATACCACATGTGCTATGTACGACAATATAGGAAGCGAGCGGTCATTTTATGTTAATCCCTATCCCTCGCATGTCAGTTCCTATCAACTAATTTAGGTTACAAAGGCTACCCTTGAACCTTCAGATATGTTCTTGAATGAAATAATTAATGCTTGCTACTTAAGTATGTTTTTCGACGTTGATGAAATAATTAGCCTTATGAAACATGCTAGGAAAATAGTTAGTTCGGAGCAGATGAACATGAGATTAGAACAGAAAAACTATTAGTTTTTATATTTACATATATGTTTGCTTGCCAGCCACTATATCACTCAGTTGGAGTTTGGATATAGTGAACACATGATGTAGAATATGTCTAACATATGCTTTAGGGATTAGGTATGTTAGTCCGATATAAAAGATAAATGAGTCTAGGGAACAACGGGACATGTTGAAAATGGGCAAAATGTTTTTCTTAGGATTGTAGCTTGTATGTATCCCTAACAGGTGAATAATTTAGCTCCCAAGTGTAGGTGTACACGTAAGGGTCGCATGGTTCATTCTCCGTATGATTTCTAAGTTAGGATTCTCGTGATTGATCTCTAAGACTTTTCCAGTAATTGACATGCTCCCTATCATGTGCGAGTGGGAGATATTAGTTTATAGTCAGTTTGCGCCTATGATTAGGTAGCATACCAAACTGGTTTGGTTAAACGATAATTATGGGAAGTTATTCTCATAACTCCTTAAATGAAGATATGTGACTCTTAATTTAAAAGATGTGTCTCTTTGTTGGTGTCTCTTCCTTAGTGAACATATGTATCTTTTTCTTGAACATATGTGACTATTGACATAGTGTCTCTTGGCTATCTATATATGAAATATTGCAAATAGAAGTGGATCAATTGAGTTATCTATTCATAACATGAATAAATCTAGAGAGAGAGTAAAAACGTTTCAGAGAGAAAACGCTTTGTTTAATCAACTACAAGGGCACTTGAACGGTGTTAAGTGGTTGATTTTCATGGATTTCATCTCCAACTCTTACATCCAATTCCATATTGTATCAAGTTATGTTCATCGCTAAACCGGGCTAAGTTATGTTTTCGGTTTAACACACTTCCGCATTAATATCTCTAACACGAAGAACAACACGCAATGCGGAACTGAAAGCTACGAACACATACGATCTGCGCAACACAACTTGCAGTGACGAGGACGGTACAAAGGAAGACCAATATCAGAGAAGAGGATTAGCAGCCATAAACGACAGATCCTAGGACTCTTAACTTCGATAACAAGTGGAAACCACCTAGCTGAAACAACCACATGGTCACTCCAAAACTCAGTGCACGCTCCGACAAAACTGAATTGTCGCGATCCCTGAGCAAAAGACAGACCCCAACAAACAACGAGACACCAAGTCGCCAGAAAGGGAGAGCTTTAAACCCCTCTCTACGACAAAGAGAGAGAGACACTTTGGATAACACACACAAACGGACCCGGAGGAGAGAGCATGTCACTAGTCTCCAACTCTGTTCACACCGCAAGATCTACAAAAACAAAATAGAGATCTACGGTGAAAACACCCAATAGACGACTCCAATCCTCCACGACACCCAACACCTCGCTGATACTCCAGAGAAGAGCCCACATACCTCGGATCTACACCCCTCCGCAGCAGATGAAGACAAACCCTCGGAGAAGCTCTCACCAAAACATCATGTATCTCGGCGGAAGAACATACGTTGGCAAAACGGAGCAAATATCAAAGAATAAGAAGAGAGGAGGAAACCTCCAACGGCCACGCGTGATGAAGACGATCGTCGAAGCTAAGATCTACCGCCGGTTGAAAGTTGAAGAAGAAGGGTTGTGGGGAGAGAGAGAGAGAGAGAGAAATATGTTATCTATTCTTTTGTCAAAGTTATAATAAAATCGGGTAAATGGCCAATTTCCCTACAATTACAAATACATACGATTTTGCAATTTTATCTTAATTCCACATATTTGAAATTATCCAATCTTTTATACTTCAATGTGGAAGTTCGAAACACGAATCCACATAAACCAAGATTCTTCATCAGTTTAGTTGCTTACAATCTAAACCAGATCCACAAACTTAAACAAAAAAAAACTAAACTAAAAAGAAAAACAAAGGAAAAAAAATATTTGACCAAAGCCAGTTTTTGCTACTTCAGGCTTGTCGGCAGTACCATTTGACTCGTTGCATTGAATGTGATTGATTCAAAAGGTACAAGGTATGTTGGAAGATTTCAGAGAAATGAAGAGATTCTGAATAATTTGTTGATTGATTTCAGAATAGTTTAAGAAACAAATTAAAAAATATTGAATATATAAAATAAAAGATAACTACCCAATGATCCTCTAACTAAAAACTAATACTAAATGTCCTAATATCTAGGAAAACAACCAACGTTACTTGAACCATTAATCCCACAATTCCTAAAATCTAATCAATACCATTAAAACAGGATCATTCCAAAATTATAGACTTAATGAAATTTTAAATTTTTCTAATTATGCCATTACTATTTGTCTGACAATTACAGATTCGTTAATGGCAAATCGGTAATTTTTTTGGGCTTAAATTATCCATTTTCATTGGGCTTAATCAATTTTGATAGATACAGATCCACCAAAAAAATTGAAGAGGAAGATCCACCAAAAATCCGATTATAGCCAAAAGAAAAAACAATGAATAATATCCTTAATTTACCTAGATATTGTTCCATATTTACAATCATAATATTTTTCAAATCCCACGATATAGAAAATTTTATATCATTACAATACACAAAGAAAAAAAATCACAAAACCTTTAGAACTACATCTAATTAAAAAGCTTTATATCATAAAAAAACAACAAAAAATATACCCGCGCTTTTTAAGCGCGGGTCAGAATCTAGTTTTACTTAAAAATCAATCAACTCTCTTCCTTGATTCAAAGTTGCACACTCCAAACTTCTTTGTCCTGCCATGAAATGCTATCTATGTAGCTTCAACTTGTTCAACACAAGATTAGCTAGCAATTTCCTCACCCATAGAACTTGCATTGTTGCTGCACCAGCTGCTACATACTCTTCTTCAGATGATGATAATGCCACGTTTTCTTGTTTCATTGAACTCCAAGTAACATCACATGACCCAAAACTACAGAAATTCCCTAAAATGTCTTTCTTAACATCCAAACTTCCTGCTCAGTCGATGTTTGTCCGACCAACGAACTTGAAATTGCACAAGTTCAACACATACCATAAGGCGATTGTTGTGAGTGCCTTCACACAATCAAACATGTTGAGTTTCTTCACCAAAGCACCATCATACTTCTTCACACACGAAAAGACTCTCCATCTTCTCGTGGATGACCTCGATTCCAAAGAAATATTGTAACAAACTCAAATCTGACATCTCAAATGTCTTCATCATTCTTGCCTTGATGATGTAATCCTAAGCTGTCAAAGGATCATAAATCTCTGGGATGAAGTGATGGACGATCAAACAAGAGGGGTGGTTTTTCTAATCGATCGAATCAACTATAAAACCGGCTGGATGGAAGTGATGATGATGATCTCGGACAGAGCAGAGTGTTGACTGATTGCACAATCAACCACGAGGAAGAAGAACCTGATTCCATAAGCAACCTCAATCGCCAATCAAAGATTCTAGTGATTCCACACAAGTCTGAATGACCAATTCACACAAAAGACACAAGACTTTGGAGAAAAAAAACTGAAAATTTAATTACATTTTAGGTAAAAGATTTGTGACTTACAATGAGGTTTCTAATGAGCTTATATAGGCTCAGTACAATAACTTAGAAAGCTAAGCAAAATGAGAAAACATGCTTAAAATCATAAAAGTAGTCGTTAGGCTTTAAATGGGAGAATCTTGGCCAAAGGAAAATGTAATGTGTTTCTTGTATCTTGACAGATTTGGAAATATTCTAGGAGCCTTGGGGAGCTTCTGGCTGATGGAACAAATCACCAACAGATTTGAATTCAAAAGAAAATAAGTCGTTGGGATTTAATGCAAATCTGCTCCAAGAATGGTAAGTTGTGCTGATTAGGCCTGGGCATTTTAACCTGTATCCGAGGACCCGACCCGGAACCGACCCGAAAATATAGGTTCGGGTCCAGAACCGGAACCGAGAATTTTACCCTATTGGGTCTAATGATGGAGGACCCGTAGGTAGCAGGTTCGGGTCCAGAACCGACCCGTGACCCGATCGGATATTTTTGGAACCGAAGATTATTAGACTTAATGATTTTTTGTGTGTGTTTTGAATGGTAACTTGATCATGTTTTAAGTTTATTAGTTATGGTTACGGTAATTGCACTACTGCAGTTTCAGAATGTGTTTTTTCGTTATGGGGTTTCAAAATTGCAGGTTTGAGGTTCGGGTAACGTTGCAGGTTAATGGGTACAAGTACACACGAAACACATATTTAGACCCAAAAATATGTAGAAACGACCCGAAATATCAGGAACCGACTCGAAAACGGACCCGAAATACCTGGATCCGACCCGATACAATAAAGAACCAAAAAAATTTAGGTATATGCGGATATGAGATAAGTGGACCCGAACCGACCCGAACCCGATAAGAACCAACCCGGAACCAACCCGAATTTTTTAAAGTACCTATATGGGTCTAAATCTCTAGGACCCGAAGGACCCGGATCCGAAAAGACCCGATCCGAACCCGACCCGAGGACCCGGATGCCCAGGCCACTGCTGATGAAGAATCTTGCTGATACAATGAGTTTTGGTGCATGATAATTAGTATAAAAGTGGTCTTATATGTCATTAATGTTCTCCTGATTCCAACACGTGATTTTGAGTTGCACACTCCTTAAGCAAAGAATAACTTTCCTTAAGTGGAACCAGTTCGGATGCAGTGTAGGTAGCCGGACTTGTGAATGGCATATCTCCTAAACCATTACTATTTTTTGTATGAAACCAATTCGCCACGTTCTCTGGTTGAGTTGAGAATCTATAGAAAGTGGTTTCACGGTTAAACTTCTCATGGTTGCAAAGATATATATATCTTTGAATGCACTTATGTTGCTGCTGGATTTAATGTAGATTTTGTAGTTGAACTCTTGATTTGGTGGTCCAGATACTGGCTTGAGGTCCTCATCATTCCCACCCTCTCCAAAAGGTTTTTTCCTCAAAACCAATTAACCTGCACCAAGATAGAGCAAGTTAGTTTTTATTCTAATTTGGGAGGCTAGGGTCTTACCTTGGTATATGGATTGTTTTGTGATGCATTGTCCATCTCGTGGTTCTTCTTTCATAAGTGGGGAATCTATGACCCCTCTCCATGGTCGGTATATGCTTCCCTTGGGAAGGAACATGGCCTCCTTTGTGAAATCTTCTATTTCACTCTTGGTTTCTCCATTGACTACTCCTTGGGTATAATCTTGTGAGTTTGGTTCTGGATGTTTCTCCATTGAACCTATACCTTTATCAAACTCTTATGGTCATATGAAGTGCATTATCTCATCTTTAGAGTTATGATAAACAAATTTAATCAAGTGATCACTTGCACTGGGTTGGTCTGATTTTGTAGTAACCTTTACCAATCTCTTTTACAATATTTTTGATCCTTGTATACTCTTAGTGTTCATGTTTCTTCCTTGGCACTTAAAGAAAATAACAAATGCATTAAAATTGAATTGGAAAAATTAAAAACATAATGTATAAGACTATGATGAGTTAAGAAATTATTCCAATAATGAACAAGTTCATAGTTTTTAGTTACTATAGTACAAGTGTGATACTTGGTGTTATCTTATGCTTAAGATCAGTCACTTGAGGCACTCCTTCTCTACCAGTAAACTTGACTGTGGGTGGTCTAAGCAGAACTAGATCAGGAACATCTATGTTCCTGAATTGATCTAAATTTAAGCTCATGTTAGATGCTACTTTTCCTTGGCTTATGCAATCTTCTAAGATACTTATACTTGATTCAACACTTATGGGCAAAAGCAAATGTTTTATACTTGAAGTGGAGGATTCAAAAACAGAGTATTGAGTAAGATTTATAGCTTTACTTACTTGGTTATCTTACATTGATTCAGCTTTGGTAT
Source organism: Moricandia arvensis (assembly GCA_905132765.1). NCBI lineage: Eukaryota > Viridiplantae > Streptophyta > Magnoliopsida > Brassicales > Brassicaceae > Moricandia > Moricandia arvensis. The sequence goes on along the minus strand of CAJHQP010000543.1, from coordinate 87,526 downwards.
TTGTTACCTTTAAAACATGATTAGTGTAGAAGTTTCTAAGGTAGATTGCTCATACTTCTCATGTGGTGAGCTTCTGGACGCTTTTCCTCCTTACCTAGACCTTCATCAACTTTTTTGACAGAGTACAAGTGCATCATACTATTATTTTGACAAGTAGGATTAATTACATTAAGTTCAGACATCACCTTATCAAGTGTTGGAATTGCTTGGTAGCAAGGTTGGTTCTTGTTCCTTGATTTCCATGTTCGTACCTGAAATATTTTCAATTTTTTGTACACTAGAAAAGTGTGTTAAGACAGTCATGGAATTACTATAAACAGATGTAGATCCAACTTTAATCAAGTTGATAAGATCATCAATATGTTTATCAATTCTAGTAAAGGAATCATCCATTCTAGTGAAGGAATCATCCATTCTAGTGAAGGAATCACTTACCTTCAAGTTAGTTTCATTTGCTTCAGATAGTACTGACTTTACATCTTGCTTTGTGGGAAATCTTTTGCTAGATGATCCTGGCCTTGAAACTTATAACAAATAAGCTCATGTGGTTTAAAAGAGTTAGAGTACTCACCTTGGTTTCGTTTAACTTGAGGTGTATGCACTAGTTTTGAAATTTGCCTCTGGTTTGCTGGCTGCAAGTCTTGTAGTTTTACTAATCTCCTTGTGGACACCCTCTGAATGTGTTGTGCTCTTTCCACAAACTCAGTATACATGACCACCTTCACCTCTTTCCAAGTAAAGGCTGGATCATTGAAATAGATCTTATTAGCATCTACTTGGTTCCACCATTTGTATGCTCTCCAACTAAGGTATCTCCTGCATAAGATGGCTTTGACTTCTTTGGAATTATCCAAGTATGAGACCATTGTTACATGTCGTGCTTTCACCTTAGATATGCACTTGGTCCTTCCTTATGACCTGAAAAATGCATAGTTGATGTATCCAAGCGGTTTTGCCTAAGTTGATTACCATTGCGGTTCCATGGTTTGCTTTGGACATGGCTGTTTACCTGAAGAGAAGAATGGATCTTGTGCATAAATAGGGTAAGCTCCACAAGGGTCTCCATGAAATTTCTGTCAAAGTTTAGGTGTGCTAGAAGACCTACACTGATGAAGTTAAGTCCAAGAAGGGCTTAGACTGAGTTTAGGAGTCATTGGAGGAGTTTGGGAGTAGATGGTTGAGATAGGGTGAACGTACAGACGACCCTACAGACTGTAGACTGTACGGACCGAACGAACACGGTCAACCCAAGTCATTCACACTTAACAATTTCAGCATATTTTGGGTTTTTGCAAACTTAGGAAGAAAGTGTACGAACCAAACCCTAATATGTACACTCCCTGATGAAGACTTTGTTCCCAGGCATGAAAAGGCTTATGGAACTTATGGGCAAGAGAGAAAAGATCCTAAAGGCATATTCTAATCGAAATGCCTTAGGAAGAAACCAGGAAGGTGCTAAGTCATAATGACCGTTTATGGATAAAGTCTGGTCTCCTTTTGGCACATCTAGTCCCAGAAAAGCTGTCATGAGCTGTCCACAAGAGCCACCAAAGACCAAACACGCCTAAGCTCCCTATTTGCCAAGCATGTGTTGATTATGGTCCAAGCATTTCAAACATGCGCTCCACTCTTCCTTTGACTCAACATGCTTGTTCTGGTTTATTTTTAAACCCTTGTAACAAGCTCAGTTCCTATATATACTTGATATGTCATGGTTTTACCTGATTTTACCTATGATATGTATACGGTTTTGAAGTCTTTATTATGCAATTCATATGGTTTTAGAATCTTTACAGGTCCAAGTACTCACCAGAAGCAATCTGACATTTTAGATCATTCTTAAGCATTGAAGAGTACACAGTCGAGAATTCAAAGTTAGAACAAAGAAACGCTATGACCATCGATCGACGCCTCACCTTGAGTGCGATCGACGGTCAACACTTCTGCCGAGCTACTTAACATTTGAAGAAATCATGATTTTTCCCAGATGTTCTGATGAGGACATAGAACCAGACATCAATATCCCAACCCTAAGATAAGCACCAAGAACAAGATCAGGAACCAAGGGGGTGATTGCAAGCTTCTGTGAAGCCATTGAAGGGTTGTTTGCCAAGGCTAATAGCAACCCCAACTTAGATGACATCACAAACCGTCTAGACAAGCTCTCCATTTCCGGATCAGAGGTTATAAAGACTCAACCTTATGTTATACAAGACGGTCCAAAATATAATGCTATCCTATGGTCTATCATTCCTCATACGGAGATGGTTTCCTTATTCACCATCTCGCCTCTTAAGTGAAATGGTGAGTTTAGGAGCAAGAGACAAGCCCCAAAACGACTTCACTTCAAGCTTGGCTCTTCTCCAACGGCTAGTCAATTTAGAAACCCATCAAGAGGCGCCTTCCAAGCAAAGGTAAGAATCTAAATTATATGCTTGATATTTTGACTAACCAATTCATATTTTCTTGCAGTATTTTGTTTCCTTTTTAGTTTATTTCGAATAAAGAGTCAAGGCATTGTTTAGCCTAAGCTTTCATTAGGTCCGAAGATTGAGTCATGTAATAAATTTCCTTCAAGACCCCTAGAAGGGCATAGCTGCATCGGCGAGTATATAAGCCCCTATAAGCAGCCTTGTATCATTTAACCTATTATGAAATATATGAGTCAGTTTGCCCCTAGAAACTAAAACCCTAAGCCTTTCCGTGTGTGTGAGAAGCAGCATTGAGAGCAACCTAGTCTTATCAAGCTCATTCCATAGAGTTTGTGGCGACTTTCGATCCATCCGATTGAGTTCTTCAATCTATTCACTCCATCTCCATCCCTTGTCCTTGTTGAGTTGTTTATATGAACAAGCAGCCAGGATCCATCCTCCATCTACACGCCATCATCCATCCAGTGAGATAACAAGTTGGTTATACGACCATTTGTTGTTTCCCATCCTCCACAAGTCCATTACAAGTGCAAGTAAACCGGATATCATCTCTTTCCATTCCATCCGCAGAACTCATTCCATTCTCATCCATCCATCCACCAAAGCTTGATACTTGTCGTCTATCCATCCAGTCTGAGAAGGGTGCTATCCGTGCCCATATCATGTTCTATTATTTGCAAGACAAGTCTTTGACCGAGTTTTAGATTATTTATTAGGTTATTTAGTTGTTTTACAAGATACAACTTTTTACACAACTCTTTTGATACTTGCAACCTTGACGGCTACCTTTGGAGAGAGAGATCTATTCGATTATCATACTAAGATCTTGAACTCCCTTGTTTCATTATTGGTATTCTTGAACTCCCTTTTTTCATTATTGTTTTATTTCATTCATGTTTGAGTAGTCTATTGTTAGATTTAATGTTCTTCTATGGTAGTTAATGGCTTGCTAATTTTATGAAACTGTTAGGGTTATTCTAATTAATTCTTTGTTTAAGTAGATCTTAATGCTAAGTTGAATTTGATCACTTCAACCTTAGATTATAGGATGTTATGGCACAAACGAGACCTTGGTCATACCCATAAACATATCTTAAACAGTCTAAAACCCTAGTAACAAACGAAAGTTGACCTAGAGAATTAGAGAACATATCAAACACACGAATATTTTCCTGTTTAGAATTAGCGTCGATCGATGCCACACAATGGCCGTCGATCGACACTCCCTTAAGACTCACGATATTGACTTAATCTAAACCCTAAGTTTGAGTTCAAAACAAGAGCTTCACTAAAACCCTTAAAAATCCATTAGTTTTTCCTAATCTACCTAAGAGTTCCCCTACATCTAATCCTTCTTAATAATCTTCACAAACCAACGAGGAATCTTTCTTATTGCCACTAGATTTAGTTTAGAATATAGTCTAGAGTTTTTTTACTGTTGCTAACCTATTCTTTTCTTATCCCTGATGACACAAGTACTCTTCTGAAGAGAATATGGACTCTGAACGTCAAGCGCCAATCGACGAAAATCCTTCAACATCAATCAACATTCGTCCAACAATGTCGGGCGACACTCTGCTACCGCCATTGATCGATGCCGATCAGCCGGAAGCAGGTAAGTCCGCATATACTGAATTTATTAATGAGAAAGTTGTTTTGAAAGATCTAAATGATCATGAACGTATCGTAGCAAGCCAAATCATTAATAAACAAGGGGCTGAAATCCCTGACCAAAATACTAAATCTCAGCAAAATGAGATTAAAAATAAATTACCAATGTTTGAATACTTAAGCCCCAGCAAAACCTATTCCAATAGGTACGTTATCAGATTACCAGACAACCATATGAAAAACTCTGATCTTAAAGCTGAATACATTTCCTATATAAGCAAGAAACCGTTCAGTGGTTTTGCAATGAACATCTGAACGATCACATCGAGCTCCTTGAAGACATGGTGTTTGACGACTTCAACCGTTGCAAGATTTTTCCTTTTTCCCTTTTAGGGGAAGCCACGAGGTGGCTAAACCTTCTACCACCAATATCCCTAACTTGCTGGAAAGATATCAGAAACGCTTTCCGTAATCACTTCTTCAATGAAGAAAGATATTGGAAAGCGAGAAGAGAAATATTGACATTCCTTCAAGGTGACCGTGAATCCTTTAAACATGCTTGGGAAAGATTCAGAGATTACTAGTTCGCATGCCCACACCATGGTTTCTCGGAACCTCAACTCATACACACCTTTTATCGAGAAAGACTATCAAACTATCTTGGATACAACCAGCGAGGGAAACTTTGGTACTCGAAATTCTCAAGACGCTAAAAGGCTGATTGAAAATGTAGTTTTCGGTAAAGCCTTTGAGAGGAAGAATACTGAAGGGAAGGAACCATCAATGTCTGCAGAAGAGAAGCACCTTGTCAAATTTTAAAAGACTTTGGCTTCAGTAGAAGCTCTCCTAGGAAAACACGTTCAATCCAAACAAAATGATGAGAAGGATGATATCTCTGCCGAGAGCGATAGACGAGTTGAATTCACGGATGCGATTATTTCAAGCGGTCAGCGATTTGGGGAAAATATTTGTAGTTTCTCAAGCAACTACAATGTAAATGTGAAAGAACGTGAAAGAAATTCTAAATGAAAAATGGATCAAGTATTCACAGGAAACCATAGGGTAGCTGCCGACCTTGAAAATAAATTGAACTTAATATACTTGGAGATGACGAAGAAATTTGGAACTCTAAGTGATCAAATTAAGAGGATCGACAACCAAGTTACAAATAATGCCTTGTCTATCAGAAGAGAAGACGGTGTCATGTCTAGTATGAAAAATACCAACCCTATGAGTCATGTCAATGTTGTAGCCCTACGAAGTGGAAAACGATTAACTCCTAGCGCAAAAGAAAGCATCACCATTAATGAATTCTCTAAAATTGCACAGGAAGAGAAAGAGAAATCAAACCCCGTTTATATTGATATTGACACGCATAGTCCTGGAATTCTTTCCAAACAAGAATTTCAAACCACGCTGACGACCTAGAGGAATTACCAGCAAAATCAAAAGAGACAAAAGTAGAGGATTGCGATACTGTCGATCGATAGCCTGTACCTAGAATCGATTGACAGCCCGAACAAACCGTTGCTTGACATCCAACACCGAGAATCGATCAACACGTAACCCCTAATCCAAGATTAGCCGAAACGGTGAAAACTAGGGGTTAGCCACAAAGATCCCTTTACCCTATTAGTAATGCGAAAGCAAAAAAATCAGTTGGATCGAGCGATATGCAAGAAGGATTTCGACAAGTTAATCCATGATATGCCACTTATCGATGCCATACATGTATCAACGTAACCAAGAAATATGTGAAAGAGGCAGTGTCACGAGGATTCAGTGAAAAAGAACATAGCATAGTGATGGTCTCCGAGGAAGTGAGTGCGATTATTCAAGGAGATACTCCAACTAAACTTCTTGATCCCGGTAGCTTTGTCTTAGATTGCACCATCCACAATGAGAGATTCCAAAGACCACTCTGTGAATTAGGCTCTAGCGTAAACTTGACGCCTTACTTGGTTGCAATTGCCCTCGGGCTAACTCAATTCCAGTCTACATGGATTACTCTCGTTTTAGCCAATAGATCCACTAAGATTCTAGAAGGTGTACTTAAAGATGTGCCCATCCGCATTAACGACTAGGCATGGGCATTCGGATAACCGGATCAGGTCCGGGTCGGATATTTTGGATATCGGATATTTTGGATATCGGATATTTCGGATATGGCAAAATGGGATCCGATCGGGTATTTCTAAATTTCGGATCGGATTCGGTTCGGTACCTAGCGGATCCGGGTATTTTCGGGTATATCCGAAGTAACCGAAAAAGAATCGGTTCCGGTTCGGATTGTATTAATTTTATCCGATCTTAACTGAAAATACTTGTTTCTAATCCGATTTACCCGAATCATTTAAAGTAGGACATAAATAAAAAACTCTGAAACCAAAGAAAACTAGTCTTAAACAAACTCCAAACAAACAACAAATTCAACATTCCAAACAAAAAAATAATGTATCATTCTAAAAAGCTATGAAACTTAAAAAAGAGTTAAAAGTTTGAAATAAATCCATAAGAAAATGTATAAAAAGAAGCTCAACAACATCTAGTCTCTAATGTCATCCACTCTTCCATATTGTTAAACGCATGTCACATACTTTCTCTTAGTAGTACAATCACAAAAACTTTAAACATTGACAAGATAAATAAATGTGAACCTATGTTTAATGTCTTAATGACATAAGAATCGGATACTTTCGGATACTTGTTCGGATCTCGGGTAATACCCGATCCGACCCGGTACCCGAAACATAAATGAAAGCTTATCCGATCGGGTATTTCATCATATCCGGATCCGACCCAAAACCTGATTTTTCGGATCGGTACCGGTTCGGATCTTCGGATCCGGGAAATATGCCCATGCCTATTAACGACTGTCTTATATGCCACTTAACGATGCCATACATGTATCATCGCAATAAAGAAATATGTGAAAGAGGCAGTGTCACGAGGATTTAGTGAAAAAGAACATAGCATAGTGATGGTCTCCGAGGAAGTGAGTGCGATTATTCAAGGAGATACTCTAACTAAACTTCCTGATCCCGATAGCTTTGTCTTAGATTGCACCATACACAATGAGAGATTCCAAAGACCACTCTGTGATTTAGGCTCTAGTGTAAACTTGACGCCTTACTTGGTTGCAATTGCCCTCGGGCTAACTCAATTCTAATCTACATGGATTACTCTCGTTTTAGCCAATAGATCCACTAGGATTCGAGAAGGTGTACTTGAAGATGTGCCCATCCGCATTAACGATTGTCTTATACCTACAGACTTCGTAGTGTTGTGATACGAGCAAGAACCAAAAAATCCCCTAATTTTGGGAAGACCATTTCTAGCTACGACCGAAGCAATCATTGACGTCGGAGAAGGACACAAATGTCTCAATCTTGGTAATCTACCTATGGTTTTTGACATTGAAAATATAATCAAGAAGCCCGTGATCGATGGTCAAGCCTACCATATAGATCATCTTTCTGAAGTGGCTGAAGAGTCATTCATCGATATATGTTCCAATGACCCTTTAGATAGAGCAGTCACATCTCCAAAAAAGCAAAATCTTCGTGTTGGATGATCGACAGCCTTCAACAATCGGAGACTGAAGTAATGAGAAAGCACCCAAGGTTGAGCTTAAACTGCTCCCAGTTGGACTTAAAGATGCTTTTCTTTATGAGAACTTTTATCCCGTTATCATCAATGCCAACCTAAATAGCGGAGAGCAAGCACTTCTGCTCAACAAGTTGCAGAAACATCGAAAGGCTATCGAATATTCTTCAGATGACATTCTAGGGATTCTCCAAAATTATGCATGCAATAGGATACACCTGGAGGATGAATCAAAATCATCTATTAAACATCAAAGAAGGCTAAATTCCAATATGAAAGAAGTAGTCAAAAAGGAAATCATGAAACTTTTGAAAGTAGGCGTTATCTACCCTATATCAGATAGTAACTGGGTCAGCCCATTTCATGTTGTCCCAAAGAAAGGAGGAGTAGCGGTGGTGAAAAATCATAAAGATGAATTGATTCCGATGAAGACTGTGACAGAATACATAATGTGTATCGATAACATAAAGCTTAATGCTGCCACATGAAAGGATCACTTTCTTCTCCCCTTTATCTATCAGATTTTAGAGAGACTTGCATGCCACCAATACTATTGCTTTCTCGATGGGTATTCAAGATTTTTCCAAATTCCCATACATCTTGGCGATCAAGAAAAGATCACCTTCACTTGTCTTTATGGAACTTTCGCATACCGCAGAATGCCCTTCAGACTATGTAATGCTCCTGCAACATTCCAGAGGTGTATGATGTCTATATTTACTAACATGATCGAGGACTTCATGGAAGTTTTCATGGACGATTTCTCAGTTTACTACCCAAATTTCAAAACATGCCTAGATAACCTGTGTAAGGTGTTGGCAAGATGCAAAGAAAATAATCTAGTCCTAAACTGGGAAAGTGCCATTTCATGGTCAATAGTGGAATAGCTTTGGGACACAAAATCTCAGCAGCCGGTATTGAGGTGGACAAATCCAAAATCGAGGTAATGATAGGTCTACAGCCACCCACGAACGTGAAAGACATCATAGCTTCTTAGGACACGCTGGATTTTATAAAAGATTCATAAAAGACATTAGCAATATAGCTAAACCTCTCACAGCGCTCCTATGTAAAGAAATGAAATTCGACTTCGTACCCGAGTGTCTGACAGCTTTCAAAGAAATCAAATTAGCCCTCGTATCTGTTCGGATTGAGCACGCACCATATTGGAGTTTACCTTTCGAAATTATGTGCTATGCCAGCGATTTCGCTGTGGGTGATGTACTCGGACATAAAAAGGACAAGAAACTGCACGCTATATACTATTATAGTAGGACTATCAATGATGCACAACACAACTACTCGACAACAGAAAAAGAACTACAAGCCATGGTGTTCGCTCTAAATTTTTTGCTCTTATCTAGTCGGTTTGAAAGTGGTCGTCCATACTGACCACGCCGCCCTGAAATATTTAATGAAAAAGGATGCAAAACCTAGGCTTATTAGATGGATTCTCCTCCTACATGAATTCTACGTAGAAGTCAAGGATAAGAAAGGAGTCGAAAACGGAGTCGCAAATCACATGTCTTGAATAAGAGTCAAAGACGACATCTATATTGACAATTTCCTACCTATAGAAAGTGTCTACCATGAAGAATCAACTTTCGTTGGTCATGTGCATTCGACGGATGAGGAAGAATCGATCGACGTCTGCAAATAACCGTAGATAGACGGTCGTCTTGAAAGACATGACGAGATGACCATTCCACACGATACAATTTTCGGACGTGATCCTTCGACACCAAACAGTGATTCTCCCGGAGGTAGAAGTTTAAGTCGGGGTTGTATGCTATGAAAACCTTTGATAGACCTTGGTAGGCTGATATAGTGAACTATCTTGCAGCTAGCATAAAACCAAAATTATTTAAAGAATACTACAAAAAGAAAATTTTGAGAGCAATCTGGAGATATCACTGGGACGAACCTTACCTTTACAAACATTGTTCTGACGGCATATACAGATGATGCGTTGCTGAAAACGAAGCCGCATATATTCTGTATCATTGCCACGAATCCGAATGTGCCGGGCATTTCACCAGTTTTAAGACACTATCAAAACTCCTACAAGCAGGTCTTTGGTGGCCAACCATATTTTCTGATGCTCAAGCATACGTAGCAAAATGCGACCCCTGTCAAAGGAGAGGAAAAATCAGCAAGAGACACAAAATGGAGTAGAATTTCATACTTGAAGTTGAAGTGTTCGATTGATGGGGCATCAACTTAATGGGCCCTTTCCCCGCTTTACAGGAAAACAAATACATATTAGTCGTTGTAGACTATGTATCCAAAATGGTTTGAAACCATAGCCACTCTGAAAAATGATGCTGCAATAGTCGTGAAACTTTTCAAAAGTATAATCTTTCCCCGATTCAGAGTCCCACGAATCGTTATAAGCGACGGACGTGCCCACTTTATTAATAGAATGTTCGAAAAATTAATCAAGAGATATGGAGTTCACCATCGAGTAGCGACACCTTACCATCCTCAGACTAGCAGAAAAGTAGAAGTATCCAACTGTCAAATCAAAAAAATCTTAGAAAAGACGGTAGGATCAGCCCGAAAGGACTGGTCTTTAAAATTGGATGACGCACTTTGGGCTTACCAAACCGCGTTTAAAGCATTAGGAACCACCCCGTTCCAATTACTCTATGAAAAAGCATGCCATCTCCCAATTTAACTAGCACACGAAACAGAATGGGCCATCAAAATAACAAATTTTGATGCTAAGCCCGCTGCAGAAAAGAGATTTATCCAATTGAATGAACTGGATGAGATCAGGTATCACACCTACGAGAACTCGAAACTGTACAAGGAGAGAACTAAAGCCTATCACGACAAGAAAAGAATTTCTAGGCATTTCGCACCTAATGACCAAGTACTCTTGTACAACTCTCGTTTAACTCTGTTTCCCGGGAAAGTACGTTCTCGTTGGTCAGGACCCTTCACCGTGAAAGAAGTCACATCCCATGGGGAGATTGTCCTAATTAATTCAAAAGATGAAGACTTCACAGTGAATGAGCACAGAGTAAACCATTATTGGGCTAGAGCTGAAATTATGCATCCTCAGACGACGCGTCTAAATCCCGATTGACGAGCCCAATTTTTCTGTCAAGCTTACGACCTTAAACAAGCTCTTAGTGGGAGGCAATCAACTTGTGAATATCTAATTTTGTAATATCTTATATGAATTTAAGTTTTTAATATATATATATATATATATATTAGTTATGCGTGAAAATGAGATACGGGGAGCGACCATCGACCGACGCCACATAAGTGCCATCGATTGACGATACAACATCGAGTGCATACGCTTAACAGACCCTTTTTCATAAACATTTTCCAAAACCGCCAAAACCCACCGATTTTCAAGAGACGATTTCTCCCTAAATCCTTGGTCTATTTTGCTTGTTTTTGACCCTAAGCCACTCGATTTCCACCCTCTATCTGTTTAGGTCACTAAATCAACCGATCTTCAAGGCATGGTGTTCGAATCTATTAGTTTAGGGAGTTTCTAGGGATTGAGAGAAAAATTAAATCTTTTTGGGTATAGGTTGGAATTAGAAGGTTTTAGGGTGATGGATTACTAGAATAGGATTTACCAACAGCTTGTGATTGTTGTTTGCACGATACTTGGTTTCATTTGAGAGATGAAAGTCTCATATCAGTCGCGTTCGACCATCGATCGACGCCTATGAGGGTCCGTCGATCGATGGTTTCATCAACTTGACAAATAGCTGATTCACGTTTGTTTTGCTGTTGAAGATGAGCGAGAGGAGAGCCAAGGCCCATTTCGATGTTGGTGGATCTTGTTCCGCACCATCGGGACCTCCGTGCCGTACACCTTGGCTTAAGGAGGAAATGGATTTGATCGAGACATTCGAGGATTACCCCGAACCCAAGGCAGATGTAGCTTGGAGGGCGTGCACCCACAGAGACGTGTCCCAGGACTGGGACGACTATGATAGCCTCTACTATAACGCTTGGCAAGGCGTTTCTATCCAGCCCATCAGGTTCATCGACAGAGATGTCATGGCAAAGTTGGGGCTCTGATCTGACGTCCGCGACATGATGAGGTAACTTGGTATGAGGACCATGGATACTGTGCCATTTTCACTCTACCTCGACCTGGTCCGAAAAATCATGACCACAATTGGGGTTATCTATCAGAAGTCGAGGGAAAGGAGGGCCACCAAGGCCTATTTGACCTTCATGATCAGCGGTATCAGGTATAAAACCACCATCCCCAACCTCTGTCGCATCTACGGGTTTAACAACCCCAAGTACCCCGGCTGCACCGTCCCTCCTTTCCCTTGTCAGACCGCCTTTTGGGGGCTCATTGGGACAAGTCATTTCGACTCCAGCGCAGCCATGCAGACAGATGTTTGCCACTCATTCCTACGCTACTTTTTGAAGGTCCTTGCCAATACCTTGTTGTGAAAGATGGAGCCCAACAAGCTGAGGGTTCAAGAGCTTACACTGGTGTACGAGTCAATCAGAGGCCTGGTTGAGCTCGATGACGAGGCCATTGCACCGCCCGTGAGCGACCAGATGGTGAATATGGGAGCCATTATTTCCAAGCACTTAGTATTCCTGAAGGGGAAACCCTTCAAAGGATCCGTCAAGAAGAAGGAGATGGTAAGGAGCCTCATGACACCCATCTTTCTACACCTTGATATGAGCCTTCAGAGAGCCTCCGTGGAGTCCGAGTTCGAGTATCTCAATGAGGCTCACCTGACTAGGGTAGGAGGCTGAAGGAAGGATGCTTGTGGTCCTTTGTAGATTAGACAGGGCCCCATATGATAGAGCTCCATGCGCCCAGTGTGACAGATTTTGCTGACATCCCTGCATACCTTGAGTTCAGGCCAGACGAGCGCCTTGTGCGCAATGCACCTGTCTGCATCCAGCATAGAGGAGGACTCAAAGCAGCACACGCTTCTGCTGAGGACCAGGCAGCAGCACCTCCACCGCCTCCACCAGCTTTCCCGCAGATTCCAGAGATTCCCACTCACGATCACGGAGACTTCCAGCGATTTGTGGTGGGAGCGGTTCAGATATATGGGGTAGATTGGAGGCTATGACTCGGTGCCAGTGCTTCAGCCGTCCATGTACCAGGCTGAGGTCTCCACCAGAAGCTCAAGCCTCACCACGCCCTATGGACATGGAAACCACCGACGAGGAGTAGTCTACATTTTTGCTCTCCTCCCTTCTATTTTTATTTTTGACTCACGCATGACTTGTTTATTTATGTTGTTTACTTTGTTGTAATTATATTGAACTCACGTCTATTATCATTGATTGTCGATTTAACTTGATTTTTGTAGTGTCTAACAGAGCTAACACAAAGAGAGATGATCAGAATGAGGGAACCGTAGACACTTTTTACGGTTACATGATGACGTCTGTTGACCATCGATCAATGGCGCCGTCGATCGATGGATACTTGGACATAAAGGTACGAGTTCTTGAATCCTAACAACTAATTATTTAAATTCCTATTTATTTCATCTCGCCAATCGTAGGCTACTTTAACATTGAGACAATGTTATTTAATTCTGGGGGAGGTAGTTACTAAGACCACATGTTATTTTTGATGTTTTATTCCTTACTAACGATTATTTAAAAGAATTAAATAAATGTTTTATTGAGTCAATTGTTAGAAGTTAGTTATAGACTATAAAATTTTCTGAACAGTCTGTTGCACCATTTTCTAGGACCATTCTAAGATTGGATGGAAAATCTAAGTAAATTGATTATTCTGTAACACCCACACTTGCTAAAAACTTCTGAAGGAACCAAAGCTAACCTCTAACCTAAGTAACTATATTTGCTTATTCTGGGGCTTGGTATACATAGGATCAGAATCCTCCTGCAGATCTGAAAGGTAAAAATACTTTACTTTCTGATCCTTCTCTCACCTTTCTTCAGCATCTAAAAAAAAGATTGCGATGACTTCCTGAGATGCAGAGGGGTAGGTACATTACCTATGACGCCACTATTCTAATTCAAAGGAATGATCATACATAGTTGTAAGCGAAGGGTATGTACATTACCGATGACACTACTCTTTGCCTACAACTTTGTTAGTTAAATCAAAGATGAGATGACAACATGGAATGTGTCACCATCATAAGCCTGGGGAAGTGGATATGTCATGGTTTTTACCTGATTTTACATATGATATGTATACAGTTTTGAAGTCTTTATTATGCAATTCGTATGGTTTTAGAGTCTTTACAGGTGCAGATACTCACTGGAAGCAATTAGAGATTTTAGATCATTCTAGAGCATTGAAGAGTACTCAGCCGAGAATTCAAAGTCAAAACAAGAAACAGTATGACCATCGATTGACGCCTCACCTTGAGTGTCGATCGACCGTCAACACTTCTGCCGAGCGACTTAAGATTTGAAAAAATCATGATTTTGCCCAGATGTTCTATTATTTTCATGTCATGCCCCTAGCCGAGTTTTAGGTTATTTATTAGGTTATTTAGTTGTTTTACAAGATACCACTTTTTACATAACTCTTTTGATACGTGCAACTTTGACGGCTATCTTTGGAGAGAGAGATTTATTCGATTATCAGACTAAGATCTTGAACTCCCTTGTTTCATTATTGGTATTCTTTATGCAATTTATTTATCTATTCATCATGTTTATTTCAATCATATCTAAGTAGTATATTGTTAGATTTAGGGTTCTTCTAGGTAGTTAATGACTTGCTAATGTTATGAAATTGTTAGGGTTATTCTAACTAGTTCTTCGTTTAAGTAGATCTTAATGCTAAGTTGAATTTAATCACTTCAACCTTAGATTATAGTATGTTATGGCACAAGCGAGAGCTTGGTCATACCTAGAAATATATCTTAAACAGTCTAAAACCTAGTAATAAACGAAAGTTAAACTAGAGTATCAGAAAACATATCAAACACATGAATCATTCTTGTTTAGAATTAGAGTCGATCGATGACACGCAATGGCCGTCGATCGATACTCCGGTAAGACTCACGATAGTGACTTAATCTAAACCCTAAGGAGGTGTATTCAACCGAGAATTTTAGTTGATTTGTATAAAAATGAAAAATCCACTGTTATTCAAATATGAATTTCAAAAATTCATTTAAAGTCACTGTCATTAAACTTGACATTTCATAAAGTACTCTGAAATTCACTATTATTGAAAATATTTAAAGTTGCGGATTTTTAATATTTTAAGTGATTTAAGAGTGTTTCGATAGAGTTTCTTAGTTAAAAAATTAAAATTGAAATTCTCTGATTTTAGGTGATATTCTAGGGGGGTACAAAAACCACTTAAAACTCTTAAATTCCTTGAAATCATCTCTAATTTCATTATAAATCAAATCACCTTAAATTTATATTGAATACATCCTCCGAAGTTTGATTTCAGAACAAGATCTTCACTAAAAACCCTTAACAATCCATTAGTTTACATTGCCTAATCTACCTAAGAGTTCCCCTAAATCTAATCTTTCTTAATAATCTTCACAAACCAAACCAATCCTTGTTTCACTATTCATAAATCTTTACTTTCATCTAGATTTATTTCGAAACAACAAATCTATTGTGTGATCTTAGAGTGTAAGTGGATTTGATCCTTAAGTACTACACTGAACCTATTATTTGAGAGAGTAAAGTAGCTCATTAGGTTAATTTGAGAGTGCATAATAAAAGCTACATCAATACTCTTATCGATAATAAACTTAAGCTGAGAGAGTCTCTCTTCTTCATAATCATTGTTCTTAATCTTTAGTCTTTGGTTACACAAATCTCCTAATACTCGTGTTACTTAATATCTGGTTACTCAAGGCTCTCACAATCTCCCATATTCTCTTTAATCTCTCACGCATATATCATCTCCTTCATCATTCCCTCTTCATCATTTCCATTCAATCTAAACCTCAACCATCTCCATTTCAACACTACATCACTCAAGTACCAATACTTTAAAATAAAATTAGTGGCTTGATCGATTTCCATTGTAAGATTTAATTGGTGCAGCCATGGGGGTTTTCACTCTCCTTGGACAGGCTTGAACATAGAATTTCCCATCATAACTTTCCTCCTAATCATATGAGTAGTTGTTATCATAAATGAGCCGGGATTTGAGACCAAAAGAAGTTGAATACTGGTCCAATGGTTCTCGTTCTTCATGATCTCCTTGTTCATCGTTTGGGATTCATTCTGGATCAGGGTCTATGTACCAATAACCTTCAGTGGGGTGTTCTCTATCAGCACAACAAGACTGGTCCATTTCTTCTCCCAAATATACTTCAGAAGTGTTGTATTCTTCAGCTTCTTCTTCATTCTCCATGGTTGCCAAGCTTTAAAACAATGCTCACAAGAAAAAATTTTTACTCCGAATCAAGAGACGTGGGTTAAGCAAAGTTAAAGGAAAAAAGAAGAAGACTAAAAGAATATGGAAGTTTTTAGATTTTATTTTATTTTTAAACTTTTAATACTTATAAGAAATACTAATGAAATGTAATTTTTTTCTTTTGTATTATGGTGGTCGAAATTAAACAAAGAAAAAAAAAAATATGCAAGCAAAAGGTTTTGGAAAGGAATACATTTGGTTGACCAGAAAAAGGAAAAAAAACTTGACAAAAATGGAAAACTCAGATATGCAACTTGATAACATGTTTTCTTATGATTTTCTTGGAATGCTATGGATCTAAAAAGCAAAATAATCAACAGGAATGAAGACCAAATGAAGAACACACATTTTATTGTTTTTATAAAACTGAATGCAAAGATGAATTAGATGCAACAAGAGATAGATGATTCTTATGTTTTTAATGAAAATTAAACAAGATGCTGCAATAACAGAATGATTTTATGAGTTTTTAATTTCATGCAAAATATAAACTAAATGAGCAAGATGAACAAAAGTTTTTTATGGATTTTTGATTTATGAATGTAAAACCAAATAAAACAAACGATTGCAAATAAAAAGAGATAGGGTCGATGCAACCTGATACTGAACGAACTTCAGCTCTAATACCAGAAATAATGTAATCCTAAGCTGTCAAAGGATCACAAATCTTTTGGATCAAAAGTGATGGACGATCCAACAAGAGGGGTGGTTCTTCTAATCGATTTAATCGACTATAAAATCGGCTGGATGGAAGTGATGATGATGAACTCGGACAGAGAATGGTGTTGACTGATTCCATAATCAACCACAAAAAAGAAGAACATGATTCCACAAGCAAACTCAATCGCCAGTCAAAGAGTCTAGTGATTCCACACAAGACTGAATGACCAAATTCACACAAAGACATAAGACTTTGGAGAAAACAGACTGAAAAGTTTATTAGAATTTAGGTAAAATATATGTTCCTTACAATGAGGGTTTTAATGAACTTATATACGCACAGTAAAAAACTTAGAAAGCTAATCAAAATGAGAAAACATGCTGAAAATCAGAAAACTAGCTGTTAGGCTTTAAATGAGAGAATCTCGGCCAAAAGGAAAATGTGGAGTTTCTTGTATCTGGACATATATGGGAAGATTCTAGGACACTTGGGAAGCTTGTGGTTGATGTAACCAATCGCCAACACATTTGCATTCAAGGAGAAAGGTAGCCATTGGAATTTAAGGCAAATCTGCTCCAATGAGATTTGGTGCATAATAATGATCTCCAAGTGGTCTTATATGTAATAAATTATATCTTGGTTCCCACACGTGAGTTTGAGTTGCACACTCCTCAAGAAAATAATGACTTTCTTTATGTGGAACTAGTTCAGATGCAGTGTAGGTAGCCTGACTTGTGAATGGCATATCTCCTAAACCTTTACTCCTTTTTGTATGAAACCAATTTTCCGCATGCTCTGGTTGAGTTGAGAATCTAGAAAGTAGTTTCACGGTTAAAACCTCATGGGTGCAAATATATCTGTCTTTGAATGCACCTATGTCGCTTTTGGCTCCAGTGTAGCTTGTGTAGTTGAACTCTTGAGTTGGTGGTCCAGCTACTGGCTTGAGATCCTCATCACTTAAACTCATCAACCATCAGCTCATATGATCCCATATAAACAGTATCATTAACTTAAAGACAAACTAGAAAAAAATCATTGTTACCTTGCTTCTTCACAATGAGAGTTGCATTACTCTCATTTCTCTTGAATCCATTTTCAAGAAAGAACATATTGATCTTGTTGTAACACACACTTGGAGCTTTCTCCAGCTCATACAGTGATTTGTTCAGCATGTAAACCTTGCCTTACTTTTCATCAACTTCAACACATTCACGTTACCTCGTCGCAAATGCCACAAGCTTGTTTTTAACCTGTGCAACCACATCTTTCCCTTGAACAACAATTAATACATCAAGAGTAAACATAATGGTACATGTCATGTGAATAAATGCTAAAGCTTGTCATGTCGTTTTATCACTTATTGCACAAGCAGCCTCGTCAAACACAACTTTATAACCAGTTGTATGAAGCGGTCCAACACTTAGCAGATTATGAGCAAGACTAGGTACATACTGCACATCATATACATAATTTTAACATCACCTTGTTCTGTTTTGATGGCAATATTTCATTTTCCTTCCACTTTCAGTGTCTTGAACTGACTTTGATACTTGTATCCACTGTTGTGATAACTTTGATCTTCATATAAATCTCTGTGTTAATTTTGCTCATTGAATTCACCTCTTCTTCATCCATAACCATGGCCACGACCATGATATCCACCTCTGCCTTGGCTTCCATAATACCCAGATCTTCCATTTTCTAAAGATCTCTATTCACTTAAGAAACTTTTTCTTCAGATTTCTTATTTACTTTACTAAGCCAATTTTCATGAGCCATCAAAGAACTCATCATTCATGAAATGTGTATGTGCTCAAATCATTTGACTCAATGATTGCTGGAACAACATACTCAAACCTCGATGATAGACTCCTCAACACCTTGCTCACGATTCTCTCGTCGGTCAGAAACTCACCATAAGCCTTCATCTAATTCACAATCGAAGAGACTCTAGCCAAGTACTCTTGAACAGTTTCCTTTTCTTCCATACAGAGCTTCAAACTTTTGTCGTAAAGTTTGTAACTTCACCTTGTTGCCCACCATTGTTTCTTCTTTTTCTCCTTGTTAAGAGGATTGAAACATATTTTATTACATTGCTCTGATACCATAATTGTTGGGAAACTTTAGAGAAATTAAGAGATTCTAAATATTACATTAATTAATTTCATAATAGCTTAGGAAACAAATTACAAAAATACTGACTATATAAAACAAAAGATAACTACCCCCATTATCCCATAACTAAAAACAAATAAGAAAATTCCTAATGTCTAGGAAAACAACCCACGTTACTTGAACCATTAATCCCACAATTCCTAAAATCTAGTTTTACTTTGAATCAACCAAGAAGGTTCCTAGAGATTCTGGTGCCAAAAGAAGCCCAAATTCAAAATAAACAAGATTATTAACATTTGTACAAGCATCTAAGAGGGAGGATTTTGATAATAAAAGGATAAATCAACAAATGTAAGTGAAAATAAACAAGTTTCAGCAAAGAAAAAGATAGACACCTGATTCCGATATGAGTAAAAGTCAATGGAGCGTTGTATTGTGATAACAAGACCTCCAAACCGGATTTCCAAAAACAGTTGCACATACAATCTCCACTTCAAGTATAAATGAAGAGAAAACAGAGACATGAAGATTGCTTTGCAAGAAGAGTTTGTGCAGTACTTCTTTATCCTTGTCGCTTGCCAAATAAGCAGCAACTATGGCATATTGTATACCATGCTCTACAAAAAGGTTTCTTGAATGACTGAATTTACTTCAGGAAAAAGTGTGAGTCCTCTCTTATCTATAACTTATGATATATGCAACAAAAAGGTTTCTAAGAGTTTCACAAAGAGCATCACATGGGTTAATTCTCTTGAGCATATAAATGTAGACATAATCAGAAAGATGTTGGAGCGAGAGAATGAGTTTTTCGTCGAAAATAATTATTTTAAGAGATTGCATTCTGGTGATTGAGAATCACGATTCCTAGACATGAAGCAGAGAAGGCTAGTGGTGTCGAGGATGGTGAAGTGTTTCAGGTTAACGGGTTGAGTATTGGGTTAGTAGATAATCCATTGGATTTGGATTGGGTAAGAGGAAGATGATGATAATGGGGCTTATCGGTTTAATGTGGGTTATTAGGTTGGGTTTAATTGATTTTGTTTTATTATTAGTAACTGGTTTATTTTAGGTTTAATTAGGTTATTGATTGGTTATTTTTAAAATTGAAAAACATTAACCCATAGGTTTTAGTTTCGACCTTAAAGATTATGTGGTTTTACAGTTCGAAAATGAGGAGTAACATGTAAGATAACTTTAAGTATGTGGAATTGTGATGAGATTAAAAGATTATGTGTAATTATTGTTATACGATATTTTTGGTGAGAAAATAAGTCATGGACCCTAAAAACCAAGAATCATTGTTTTTAGTGACTTTTTCAGCTTTTTATTTAATTTTGTGTTCTTTTCTTCTAAAAAGTGGCCATTTTTTTCTTTGTTTATAGTCAGTACATTCCTAAAACCGGCTTTGGCTTGTGGATTTAAAAATAGAACCGCCATGGTTGATACAAAGCCGATACTCATTGCTACTCTCACGAAGATATCGACAAAAACATGATTACAAGACAGAGCTATGAGTTTGATATTCTTATTATAAATAGCTCTTTTGTTCTTTTACCTGTATATACACTCACCAATGTCTATAAAAAATGAAGAGATAATATTTTACCAACTCATGGATGCTGAATTACCATTCTCGTTAGATATTGAAGATGTGATGTGTTCTCTATCACTGGATGTGGTACATTAGCCACATGTTGTGTCAATTGTATATTTATTGGTTTAAGGAAACTATGAACTAAATAGTCATTGTTAGAACTACATATATAGAAAGATTATCGATGATAAGTAAAATCTAACAAAAGTTAAAGCTCTTAAAAGAACTATAACTTTCTCTCTTAAAAAAGAAAAAAATTCTCTCGAGCTCTCTGTCGTAACATTCGTTCCGGTGGTGGCTGGTGGTCTTAATAGCTGGTCACCCACCGTCTTTTTTTCTTTGTATGTCTTCCCGCATCTTTTCTTCGGTGAGTCATTCGTGTCTCTTCTCATTCAGTGTGTCTATGGATATCGTCGGTAACCTACCAGTAACAGCAGTTCATTGTGCTTCCTCCGGAGCACAAGCGAGTCAATTCAGCTCATTTTCGTCTAAGGATCACTCGATTCAGTCCTCGTGATTGGACAAAGTTTAGATCTGCCCAGATCTGAGATCCAAGTGTCTGCTGGCGAGTTGTTATGTCGCTGCCTTCTCCTCTCCGGCGGTTCCTCTCCTTGCCTTGACGTCTTCTTCAACAGATATTCATTTAGGGTTCATGAAGATTCTCAACTCTGTTTGAGTAAAGAGACATAGAGGCTCCTCTCCGAGGAACTCTGTTCTTAGTTTCAATCGACGACAACCATGGTGTCTTCCCTTGGAGGGGTATGGCTCCTCTGCTTTTGTTTTGAGTGGTAAATTGTTTGGGTTTTTGAGGACTGATCCGATGAGTCCCTGTTGGATCAATTATTAAAGGTCAATGGGCTTTATAAATAATTGTGTGAATGTGAAAACGAAATGGGCTTCATGGCTACAGGAAAAAGTCTATTGGCTTTAATGAGAAGAAAGAAACATCCCACATCGGTAGCAGGAGGTGATTTTGAACTGTATATATATGTCTCCTTGATAGCATGGTATAAACAACTCAGAGAGAGAGGAGGCTCCCCACGTGCGCGTTGCTGCTGTCTGGCTGGCTCGGCATGAGTGTGGGCTTGGGCTTGGGTAAATGTTGCCCCAGAGCCACTACAAGATGTTCTTTTTGGGACCAATTAAGCCCAACGTTTTTTTTTCAAAACCAACATGCATTTCCTCTTTAAAACGATAAGTATTTTTTCTAATAAATTTAAAACATCACGCATGTTTTCCTCTCGTAAAAATATTTAAAAGATAAGAGAGAGTGAGCAAGTCTTAGGGGAATAAGTTTGTAACTTAAATTTTCTGAGATCATTGCCAAATCCCCACTAACGAGCGCATGTTGTGCAACAGTTACATGAAGTTCCTCCTCGTCTACCTCTTTAAATACAAGTCCTCTTTCTTCTCATTTTCACAAGTTTTTACACAGCAAAAACTAGCAAATCTCTCAACATAAGTTTTAGAGAGTGTTTTGTAGATTATTAGTTTGTAGGGACATTCACGAGTGAAGCGTGAATCGTCTATTATGTTGGTATCTTGGGACTCTATTTCGCACAAGTTCATCTCACTACGGAGCAAATATTAAAAGTTAAGGAAATAGATTCGTCTCGACTCCATGGTCTATTTTCGAAAACGTTTTTCTTATTTTTTCGTTTCATCTTTCCAATCGTATATTTCCTTAACATTGTGTTTATTTGTATTATTTATGTTAATTCAGTTTTTCGGCTTCTATAGTCTTAACTCTTAATCGCTTTCTATCATAAAATTTAATCAGATTAATTCATTACAGTTTTATAAGCTTTTTCAAGGATTTATAAAATGTTTTGGCTTTTTATTGAAACGGGTTTACGATTTGCTTTAAGCATTTTCGCGAAATGTTTCTTGTTTCTATATAAGATTCTTAGAACGTTATAAAAATTGTTTCCACGAACGCTTCTAAGGCGAGTTTGTGAAACAATCAAAACACCTATACTGACGGTTTCTGCGAACGCTTTAAGCGAGTATGCAAAACGGGTCTTGGCTTATTGATCAAATATGATGATTAAGAACGCTGTTGAGCGATATTTAGTAAATCCAGATGGATAATATTATGTGGTTATACAATTATTTCATAAATAATATGTTGTTTCTTATCGGTGTACTAACACACATTCTTGTTTGTTGTTTTTTAGAAAAGCAAACATGACTACTGATACCAACAACAACACCATCGATATCAAACCCCACTCAACGTTGCTTAAACTTATGCACCTGTAACAACCACTGATGCAACAGCAACAACCGCTACAACAATCACACCTACCCTTCTAGTGGGTGATGTTGCTGATGAAACATGCACCATAGCATGTTCGGTGCTGGTCTCTATCAAACAGGTTTTGTTCAAGGAACCAAAAGTGCTCCACTTGCAGTTCCAACTCCTCCAGTTGTACTTGGCATGTTCACCCAAGGATTGATGCCAAACAAGTTTGATGGCAAAGGCTTCAAAACGTGGCAGAAGAAGATGATGTTCTTCCTGACAACAGTGAAGTTGGATAAATTCATCCAGGAGGACAAACCTCTTTTCCCTTACGGGATTGATGATGTGCACACTCTCACAAGTGTTGGCATATGGGTGAATTCCGACTTCATCTAAAAAGGAAACATTTTGGGTCGCTTCATTGACCCACTGTACCAAGCCTACTGTGAATTTCACATCGAAAGAGCTATGGAGATCACTGGACATGAAGTACAGAGGTGAGGACGCTGGCTTCCAGAAGTATGTGGTTGAAAAATTCCATAACTTCAAAATGATAGATTCAAAACCCATCATGGATCAGGTTGAAGCATTCCAGCTCATTTTCCATGAAATCGGTGCTGAAGGAATGTTTATCTGCGAGACATTCAGAACTCTCAACTTCATTCAAAAGCTTCCTCCAAGCTATGCAGATTTCAAGAACTACTTGAAGAACAAAAAGAAGAAGATGAGTCTTGAGGAGCTCATCATGAGGCTTCATATGGAATCCATAAACGAAATTGTTGACAAGGTCAAAGCTAAGGGGCATAGTGTCAACATGGCTAAGCAAAAAGGCAAAGGAAAGGCGTACACCCTCTTTCCTGCCAAGCCTTTCAAACTTTTGCAGTCCTGAAGGCTTATGAAATAATTTTCAAGAAGAAAAACATTAAAATCAATGAGAATGTGGATAAATTCAAGGGAAAATGTCACAACTATCACAAAATTGGGCATAGGACAGTTGAGTATCGCATCAAGATCATAGATGAGAAGGCTTAAGCGCATCTCACTGAGGAGGATCTCGTTGCAGTGGTGATTGAGGTCAACATAGTTGAGAGAAACAACCCAAAGGAATGGTGGTATGATACATGTGCTTTCACCCACATTAGCACTGATAGGGCGATGTTCAGCACCTATCTGAAAAGCAAGAGTCCGGATAAGTTGTTCATGGGGAACACTGCAATCTCCAAGATTGAAGGCCTCACCAAGGTGGATCTGAAGATGACATTTGGACGTGAAGTCACTCTGCAGAATGTGAAGCATGTGCATGAAATAAGGAAGAACCTGGTCTTGGGAACCTTGCTCAGCAAGAATGGATTCGCCACAACTCTTAAGGCGGACAAGCTCATGATTAAGAAGACTGGGATGTATTTGGGAAAGAGATATGTTAAAGATGGACTGGTCAAACTGAATGTAATGACAGTCACACCGAAAGTTGTAACTCCAAAAGTTTCAATAAATAAGAAAGAGCCAATTTTTTATTTGGTTGAGTCTTTTAATATATGACACGAAAGATTAGACCATGTAAACTACAAATCGAAACAAATATTAATGAATCTAAATCTAATCCCAAACAACACAAGTAAACAAAAATCTGAAGTATGCGTACACGCTAAGCTCACAAAAACGCCCTTACCTCATGTTGAAAGAACTAACAAACCTCTAGATTTAATTCACACAAATTTATGTGATTCAAAATACATACTAGAGGTGGCAAAAATTACTTTGTCGCCTTCATAGATGACTGCACAAAATATTATTATCTATATTTATTATATAGCAAAGATGAAACCTTAGAAAACTTCAAAGAATTTAAACTCGAGGTTGAAAATCAGCTTAAAACAACTATATAGTTAGAAGCCACAAAAGATGCGAGTATGATGGTCCATTTAATGCATTTTATAAAGAACATGGAATAATACATCAAACTACAACTTCTTATTCACCAGAATCTAATGAAGTTGTTGAACGCAAAAATCGAACTTTAAAAGAGATGATGAATGCAACGTTGCAGGAATTTGGGTTACCCCAGAACATGTTGAGGGGGAGGGGAGCGTTGCTTACCACTAATTATATTCTCAACAAAATTCCATACAAAGTAATTGACAAAACTCCATATGAATTATGGAAAGGTAATTTACATTCGTACAAATACCTCAAAGTGTGGGGGGGGGCTTAGAAAAAGTTGCGGTATCGCCACCAAAGAAGGTCACTATCAGACCTAAAACTGTGAATTACATTTTCATCGGATACGCACAAAATAGTAGTGCATATCGATTTATGGTACATAAATCTGAAATATCAAATATTCATGAGAATACATTAATGGAATCAAGAAATGCATCTCTCTTCGAAAATATGTTTCCCTTCAAGGAAAGCCAAAGTTCAAAACGAACCCGAGAAAAGAGAGATGATGACAATGTGTCAGAAACTAAGAAAAATGTCAAAATTTCTATAAATAATATTTCAGAAGATGAAAAAAAACCTAGAAGAAGCAAAAGAGATCCGAAAGAAAATTCTTTAGTGAAAAATATTTAATGGCATTTTTAGTAGAAAATGAATCAAAAACTTTGGCAGAAGCCATGTCTTCACCAGACACTCCTTTTAGAACAAAGCTGTCAAAAGCGAATTTGATTATAACATACAAAATTATACATGGTACATAACAGATTACCCTATGCTGAAAAGCATTAGGTAATAAATGGATAATGAAATGAAAACTAAATCCTGATGGAACACCTGGTCTACACAAAGCATGGCTTGAAATTCAAGGATTCCGACAAAAAAGGTCTTCGCTTATTTGACACTTTTTTGTCAACATTTGACACTTATTCTCCGGCGACGAGAATAACACTAATAAGGCTGATGATATCATTAGTAGCTTTAAGAGACATAGAAATCCACCAACGGATGTAAAAACCACATTTCTAAATTGGTATTTAGAAGAAGAAATTTACATGAAACAACCTGAGGGTTTTGTTATTCCTGGACACGAAAACAAAATATGTTGACTTGTAAAATCATTTTATGGACTCAAACAAGCACCTAAACAGTGGCATGAAAAATTTGACAATGTTATGATGTCAAATGGTTTGAAAATTAATAAATGTGATAAATACATATATATACTACAAAAATACCAAAAATGCGTATGTTTTAGTATGTCTTTATGTAGATGATATGTTCATTATGGGAAGCAATAAAGATATCATCAATCAAACCAAAAACATGCTCAAAGCAAAATTTGAGATGAAAGATATGGGATTAGCAGATGTAACTCTTGAGGTTAAAGTGACAAAAAATTCAAATGGAATTATCTTAACCCAATCTCATTATGCTCAAACAATATTAGAGGGATTTAAAAACTACTCTAATAAAGCGGAAAAAACTTCATAAAATCCACAAATGCACTTGACAAAGAATTCAGGTGACGCGGTTTCACAAAACGAGTATTCAAGTGTGATCGGAAGTCTCCTGTACTTGACCGATTGTACTAGACCAGATCTAGCCATGCAATAAATGTACTTAGTCGATATACAAGTAATCAAGGTCATACACACTGGAAAGGTATAACGAGAGTACTCAATTATTTGTGCTACACCAAAGATTTTGGGCTTCACTATGGTAAAGAACTATCCGTTTTAGAAGGATACAGTGACGCTAACTGGATATCAGATTCTAAAAACTCAAAATCCGCAAGTGGATATGTCTTCACATTAGGAGGAGCAGCAATATCATGAAAATTTACCAAACAAACAGTATTAGCCAGATTCACCATGGAAAATGAGTTTATAACCTTACACAAGGCAGCAAAAGAAGCTAAATGACTTAGAAATTTCTTGGAAGAAATTCCCATGTGGGAAAAACCTGTACTAGCTATACGAATACATTGCGATAGTCAATCATCTATAGCTTGGGCTCAGAATAATCTCTACAATGGTAAATCTCGTCACATTAGAAGACGACATAAAACCATTAGACAACTTATCTCAAATGGTGTAATCACAATAGATTATATCAAATCGGATGACAACCTAGCGGATCCATTCACAATGGTTTGCCATGAGATATTGTTGCAAAATAATCAAAAGGAATGAGTTTAAAGTCTATAACAAATGAGGAAGCTTGATTGCAACCATACCTATCATGACTGGAGATCCCAAGACGTAGGTTCGAAAGAAAAACAAAATCAAACATAATCAATCAAAAGCACTTTGAGACGATGTGATCTATTCCCAGCTCCTAAGATTATAAAAGAGCTAAGAAATGGGAAAGAATAAGCATTAGCTTTTAAGGATTCTATAGCTTCTAAAACGAATTATTACTCAATAGTTTTCATGGTCAATCACCTAATTAGTGTGAAATGGGGCCGTTTCTAAGAGAATGAAGGCAAGGCTATATTCTCTAAGTTTACTCTTGAAAACCAAGAATAGTTCAAGACCACAATAAACACAATAGAGAACTAAGTTCTACGATAAAATGAAGATGTGTTATGCTTGTTGTCTCGGTCTACATAAAACATCGGTTGGTTCAAGACATCATGTTCATCTCCTGGTAAAGTAAACCTGACAGATATTAACTATAAGTGGTTCAAGGCTTAAAATGCCACCAACTCAAACACATCGATTTTTTTGTACACTCTCGACAAGTCTGCCAGTCTAGTCATGATTATAATAAGTATAATAATTAGAGTCTATCGAGTCTTCATTTAGTTTTCATATGTTCAGAGTCATTTCTATTCATGTGGGGGATTATATGGTCAATTATTCAAGGTCAATGGGCTTTTAAATAATTATCTGAATGTGAAAACGAAATGGGCCTCATGGCTACAAAGAAAAGCCTATTGGCTTTAATGAGAAAAAATGAGAAACATCCCACATCAGTAACAAGAGGTGATTTTAAGGTGTATATATATGTCTCCTTCATAGCATGGTATAAACAGCTCGACATGGGCTTGGGCTTGGGCTTGGACTTGGGTAAATGTGGGTCTAGGGCCACTACCAGATGTTTTTTTGGGATCAATTAAGCCCAACATTTTCTCCCCAAAATAACATTCATTTCATTTTAAAATGACAAGTAGTTTGTTTATTAAATTTAAAATTGTCACGCATGTTATCCTCTCGTAAAAGTATTAAAAGATAAGAGAGAGTCAGCAAGTCTTGGCAAATAAATTTGTAACTTAAATTTTTTGAGATCTTTGCTAAATTCCCACTAACGAACGCACGTTGTGCAAAAGTTACCAGAAGTTAGCTCCTCGTCTACCTCTTTAAATACAAGTCTTCTTTCTTCTCATTTTCACAAGTTTTTACATAGCAAAAATTAGCAAATCTCTCAACGTAAATTTTAGAGAATGTTTCGTAGATTATTAGTTTGTAGAGACGTTCACGAGTGAAATGTGAATCGTCTATGATTGTTGTATCCTGGAACTCCTAAATACAGAGCGAATATTAAACGTTAAGGAAAGAGATTCGTCTCGACGACATGGTCTATTTTCGAAAACATTTTTTTATCGTTTTTCGTCTCGGCTTTTCAATCGTATATTTCTTTAAAATCGAGTTTATTTATATTGTTTATGTCAATTCGGTATTCCGACTTATGCAGGGACCCTCTGTTCATGAGGTTTGTGTCGCTGACACCGTTGTTTCTCGCCTGATTTTGAGGAGTCCTCGGCTCTTACGGTTTTCTCTGCGCTTATGTCCAAGCTGAGGGTGTCTTTTGGTTACATTGGCGCCTGGCCGGATTGCGGGAGTTATGTACCGCCTATGCTTGACTATGGTCTCTCATGTGTTCAATGAAAGTGATGGTTCCTTTGCTGGCTGGAAGTGCTCTCCCGTGTGGCCGATGGATTTGATTTCAACGCAGCTTTCTTCGCCTAGCACCGGAGTAGGTTTTCGGAGTAGGTTTTGCCAGCTTCCTCCATATAGACATATAAGGAAAGGAGTCAATTGTAATTAGTTACTCATAATACCCTAGCTCTATGTATTGTATATAAGCGTGTACATTGTCAATAGAAACATCAAGTCCTTTAACCTATATGGTATCAGAGCCACCACATCTCAAATTCTAAAAAATTTTCTCTACCGCCAAACATCATCGCTAATGGCCTCTCCAAACAATTCCCCTGTTTCTACAAACGAAACTGTCATCATCAACAACAAAACTCTTCTCAGTGTGAACATGACAAATGTTGCTAAACTCACCAGCACAAACCATCTCATGTGGAGTAGACAGGTCCATGCTCTATTCGACGCGTATGACCTTGCCGGTTACCTTGACGGATCTCTGCCCATCCCTTCTCCAACAATCACCAACGATGATGTTTCTGTCCCGAATCCAGACCACACTCACTGGAAGAAGCAAGACAAACTTGTCTTCAGTGCGTTATTGGGCGCAATCTCCCCCACAATCCAACCGCTCCTGTCTCGTGCCTCAACATCCTATCAGATCTGGGACACGCTCGAGTCAACCTACGCTAAACCTACTAGGGGTCATATCAAACAAATAAGGCAGCAAGTCAAGGAATGGAAGAAAGGAAGCAAAACTGTTGATGAATATATGCAAGGATTCATTACCCGGTTTGATCAACTTGCCATCCTTGGTAAGGGATATGATCTTGAAGACCAAGTTGAGTTCATTATCGATGGACTGCCTGAAGAATACAAGTCTGTAGCCGACCAGATTGAGAGCAAGGATACGACGCCGTCCCTCACTGAAATCCATGAGCGATTAATCAACCAAGAAGCCAAACTTCAAGCTTCTGGTTCACAACAAACTATCATTCCTGCCTCTGCGAATGTTGTTTCTCATCGCAGCAACAATCACAACAACAACTATCGTGCCTCCAACAACAACAATAAGCAGCTCTCGAACAGGAACAACAATAGGAACAACAATTGGCAGTCTCAAACCAACAACAGAACAGATACATATCAACCTCGACCATACCTTGGAAGATGTCAGCTTTGTGGTGTTCAGGGACACAGCGCACGTCGATGTACTCAAGCCCAACCTTTCAACCGGAACAACACTAACATGGTGAACCAGCAGAGCCCGTTTTCACCATGGCAGCCACGAGCTAATGTAGCGATGGCACCTCAATACACAGCAAACAACTGGCTCCTGGACAGTGGAGCCACTCACCATATTACAAGTGATCTCGCCAATCTCTCTCTCCACCAGCCGTATTCAGGAAATGATGAAGTTCTCATCGGCGATGGTTCTGCTCTCGCGATCTCACACACTGGTTCTTCCTTAATACCTTCCAAACCTCGACCTTTATCCTTAACCAATATATTATGTGTTCCCAATATTCATAAAAACCTTATCTCAGTATATCGCTTGTGTAACACTAACCAAGTGTCTGTTGAATTTTTCCCGGCTTCTTTCCAGGTGAAGGATCTCAGAACGGGGGCCCCATTACTCCAAGGACGGACTAAAGACGAGCTCTACGAGTGGCCAGTGACTCCATCCACTATCCACTCCCTCTTTGCCTCACCATCACCAAAAACCAGTAGCACAAAATGGCATGCCCGTCTAGGACATCCATCAGCTTCTATTTTAAACTCTGTTATTTCTAAGTTTCATCTCCCTTTGTCGTCTTCTATTCAAAAACATGTCTCTTGCACCCATTGTCTTATCAATAAGAGTCATAAACTCCCTTTTTCACAGACCTCTATTACCTCCTCTCGTCCCTTACAAATTGTGTTCTCTGATGTCTGGAGTTCCCCCATAACCTCCATCGAAAACCACAAATATTACCTCATATTAGTAGACCACTATACCAGATATACTTGGCTTTATCCCCTAACCAGAAAATCCCAGGTTCGAGAAATATTCATAGCCTACAGAAACCTTGTCGAGAAACAATTTCAAACCCAAATCACTACCCTATACTCCGATAATGGGGGTGAATTCATCGCATTACGATCATACCTTACAGAAAATGGTATTACTCACCTCACTACACCTCCACATACACCCGAGCATAACGGAGTTTCCGAGCGTAAACACAGGCACGTGGTTGAAACAGGAATGACTCTCTTGTCTCAATCGGGTGTCCCTAAAAGCTTCTGGCCATATGCGTTTGCAGCCGCTGTGTTCCTCATCAACAGGTTACCGACACCAACTTTATCCATGGCTTCCCCGTTTCAGAAACTGTTCTCAAGACCTCCTAAATACAACAATCTCAAAGTTTTCGGGAGCTTGTGCTTCCCATGGCTGAGACCGTATAATACCAACAAGCTAGAAGACAAAAGCAAGCCTTGTGTGTTCCTTGGCTACTCTCTCACTCAAAGCGCGTATCTATGTCTTGATACAGCTACTGGAAGACTCTACGTCTCACGCCATGTCCAATTCGATGAGGACCAATTCCCTTTCAGAAACCCTTCCGCCACATCCAACCCAGAAACATCACACCCTGAGCCTGTATGGACGCCACCGGTCACTCGTCTCCCTCGTCACACTTCGTCTTCTCCGGTAATGGCACCCTTGAACTCTGATTCTTCTACCTCGATGTCGTCGCAGGGAACAAATCAACTCTCACCGCAACCAAACCCAGGTTCGTTTTCTAACTCTCTGGCCACTCAAACTAGCCCACCTACAAGCCCAGTTATCCAAAACCCAAGCCCAGTTCTACAAAACCCAAGCCCAATAACACAAAACCCGAGCCCAACTCCCACAACATCACAACCAAACCCAATTCTAACAGCCCAAACAGAGACTAACCAGACCTCTTCCTCTACGACACCTTCTTCGTCCTCGACATCCTCCAACCTTAATCCTCCTCAAACAAATCAACAGACCACAAACCTTGCCAACCAACCACAACGCATGACAACCCGTTCCCAAAACAATATCATAAAACCCAACCGCAAATACTCCCTCACCATTACCACTCGAAACAGAAATCCCATACCCACAACCATAAACCAGGCTCTGCGAGATCCGAGCTGGCGGAAATCATGCGCTGAGGAGTTTAATGCTCAGATAAAGAATAGAACATGGGATTTGGTTCCACCTTCTCCTCATCAAAATGTTGTTGGTTGTCGTTGGATTTTCACAGATAAACTACTTCCTAATGGTGACTTGGACAGACACAAATCACGACTCGTGGCTCGGGGTTATACTCAACAACATGGCATCGACTTTGGAGATACTTTCAGTCCTGTCATAAAAGCAACGACGGTTCGTACAGTTCTTGGCATCGCTGAGAGTAACTCGTGGACGCTACGGCAGCTTGACGTGAATCATGCGTTCCTGCAAGCAAGATTAACTGATGAAGTCTACATGGCCCAGCCTCCCGGTTTCATTGACAAAGACCGGCCTCACCACGTTTGTCGTCTCAACAAGGCTATTTACGGGTTAAAGCAATCACCCCGTGCTTGGTACCATGAGCTCAAGAATTATCTGTTATCGGTTGGTTTTCATAACTCCTTTGCCGATACATCCTTGTTTGTTCTGCGACATAAGAGTGCGGTGGTTTATCTACTGGTCTATGTGGATGACATCATAGTCACTGGAAGCAATCCCTCACTGATCAACACCATCATCGCTGCTCTTGCCCACCGATTTTCAATCAAGGATATGGGCGACCTTCATTATTTCCTGGGTATCAAAGTGACGAGAACATCACACGGATTGCACCTAATGCAGCGAAAATACATCAGTGACCTCCTTCACAAAGCTAATATGCAGAACACCAAGGCAGTCTCCACGCCACTGAACACGACAGAGAAGCTCTCCCTCACACTCGGACAGCCACTCACTGACCCGACTCAATACAGAACTGTTGTGGGCAGCCTTCAATACCTTGCATTCACTCGGCCAGATATTGCCTACGCTGTGAACAAGCTATCTCAGTACATGCATCGCCCCACCGATGTTCACTGGAGTGCTGCCAAGCGTATATTGCGCTATCTTGCAGGTACAATGTCCCATGGTATTCTTCTTCGCAAAAATAATCCTATGTCTCTTCATGCATATTCAGATGCCGATTGGGCTGGTGACAATGACGATTTTGTTTCTACAAATGCATATGTTGTGTACTTGGGACATCATCCTATCTCATGGTCTTCAAAGAAACAAAAGGGTGTTGCTAGATCATCCACAGAAGCAGAGTATCGTTCGGTTGCAAATACCGCAGCAGAGTTGAGGTGGATCTGCTCTCTTTTATCTGAACTTGGCATTCAACTCCCTTCAGTGCCGGTTATATATTGTGACAACATTGGCGCCACATATCTTTGTGCTAATCCAGTTTTTCACTCGAGAATGAAGCATCTCGCATTGGATTACCATTTCATCCGGGAACAGGTGCAGTCTGGAAAGTTACGTGTTACCCACGTCTCAACAAAAGATCAACTTGCTGATGCTCTTACTAAACCTCTTCCTCGCTCGTCATTTCAGAATATATGTCACAAGATTGGAGTTGACCAACCACCTCCATCTTGAGGGGGCGTATAGACATATAAGGAAAGGAGTCAATTGTAATTAGTTACTCATAATACCCTAGCTCTATGTATTGTATATAAGCGTGTACATTGTCAATAGAAACATCAAGTCCTTTAACCTATACTCCATTGTCGGTTCTGAGGTTAATCTTTGGCAAATCGTCTATACTTGTTCTTCTCCTTGCCATTTAAGTTTGTCATGTGGTTTCGGAAGAGTTTGGTCAAGAGTTTTTATTGTTGTTATTTGTTTTAATTATAATTCCACGTAGTGATCTCTTCCAGATATGCTCACACTTGTTGTTTCTCTGTGTTTTTTTTTGTTTTGCTTTTCCTGGCCTATAGAATTGGATTAGCTTTCTAACAAATGAAATTTCAAGTTTTCTTGTAATCAAACCTTCATTAAAGTTAATGATAATTACATTCCTAGCAAAAAAAAGTAATATTCAACATTTAGATTTCAAATGTCTCAGACAATAACGTTCCATATATTATTTGAACTATTACTCTATTAGAATTGTTTAAATGTTGTTGGTGTTACTTAGTTACAAATACCCATTCTATTAAAAGAAAATTATACACTGAAATAAAATTTTATTTCATGTGTTGCTTACATAAATTACCATTAAGACTATAACTAATCATAGGTTTTTCATTAATGATCATTTTGTCTTATACTCAAAATTAACTTAACCACAAAATCATGTAAAAATATCACCTTAACTAACCATAATTTGTGACACAGATTATTGGTAACTATAAAACAATAAGATCGTAGGCATCAACACATAAATTTGCCAAGATTTTATTATTAGCTATAAACCAACCAAGAAATCATGCGGTACGTTAGAAACTCTATAAATTAACATTCGATCAATTAACAAATATTTCAGTTCCGAGTTGAACAAGATTAAAATATGACATAAATTAATAAGATAATACGATAAAAATATTTTAGTAAATCCTAAGTAATTATATAATCTCACTAAAATTATAAATTAATATATATACACACTTTAAAAGTATAAACAAAAACATTGTATTAATTGTTTATATTCATAATGGAGTTTATCTATGTTTTATAATACTTCTATATATTTTGATAATATTTAGTAAAATTATATTTTAAACCATATTTAAATTTAATGAAATTTATTTTGTATACACCAAATAATACAATATAAATATGAAAATCAAATTTCTGAAATTTATAAGTAATAGATGTAAGGTAAAATCAACTATTTTAGTTTTATAAAAAGAAATTATAAAATAGAAAAATCTAAAAATGTTTTTTTTCATAAATAATAGAAATATATATTAATAAAATGTAACCTCAACATTATTGATTTATAGATTTTTTTTATTGTACTCAATTTTACTCACGAGAAATCATGGCATCTTAAACCGAAGGTTTATTGGTAGCTATAAACCAACATGTAATAAAATCATGAACATCACAACATTTGTTTTCTTAAGAACCAACAAACTATGTAAAAATAATTGAAATACAAATTTACTTCATACGAAGAGAAATTTAAAACAAAAAATAAATTATAATATCTTTAACAAAATTTGTAACAGTAGTTTATGTAAATTATAAAAAAATATGTTCAGTTTCTCCTTTTTAAGATATTCATTTATCTGGTTATTTTAAATTAAAAGGCTTCTACAAAATTTTCAAAAATAAATTGATATTCATTAACAACCAGTGAGAAAATACTACATATAAAGCATAATACTAAATTTAAAAAAATGAATTTAAAACTTTGTTATATAAAATTAATCTTTGACCTTTATAAAAGTTAAAAAGGGAAATTGTCAAAAATACTAATTTCTTAGTACCACTTTTCATTTTTTTCTTTAATCACTTTTACCCTTATTTTTAAGAGGAAAAAACACACTTATAACTCTTGGGTTAATTAATTTCAAACTTAAGGTTTAGAGTTGACGGATGGGGTAGGCTGGGGTAGGGTTTAGGAATGTAAATTTAGGATTCTAATTAATTTTTTTTTAAAAAAATCTGCCTCTTAAAAAATGTATTTATGAAAATGTCTATTTAATAAAAGTAAAAATGAAAAGAGATACCAATAATATGGTAAACATGAAAATTCCCCAGACTTCTTTTGGTCATTTTCTTTTGAAGCTATTTTTGTGATTAAAAATTTAAGGCTATCATATGGTACTTCTCTTAATTCTTTAGTGTTTTAAATTATGGGGGAGTTGCCAAATATGACTCATATCGTCCTATATATTAATTGAGAAGTCAATTTATTGATTTTGCTTACATGTCAATCACCAGTGAATTTTTTTGAGAAAATTGCTATAATTTGATTAGTCGATGATTTTTAATTTTTAATTATTTAATTAATTTAAATTAAAAGGCAAGTCTATAACCAATTAATATCACTTACCAAATGATATTACACACATAATTTATGGTAACTAATTGTCAGAATTAATCTTTTTTATTAATAGGAATTGGAGTTTACATGGAAATTGTCCATCCTCCTATATATTAATTAACAAGTCAATTAAGTGATTTATGATGATATGTCATTCGTAGGAGTTTTCTCTAATTAATTATTTTAACTTTTAATTTGATTGATTGATGATATTTTATTTTTATTTATTTAATTCAGCTAAAAGGTAAACAAGAAAATTAGTGGTTATTGCTTCTGTATTATATATATAATATACAAAATTATATATAATATTATAATATGTCATAAATTATTTTATGCATTTAAATTTTTTTCTTAAGAAAAAAGAGATTTAAAAACTTTTCCTTGCATAGTATATAGATAATAAAAATAAACTACAATTATTTGTTTTTTTATTAATATGTATTATATAGATAATAATATACAAAATTATCTATAATATAATTAAATTAAATATAAGATTTATTTAAGATAATAAATATATTTAAGCTCTTCCATATCGAATCTATAAATTCAATATCTACTGTAAAAACTGGTAAATTTCATATTTGAAAATAAATTATTTTAGAAATATAGAGAATTAATTTTTCTTGTATGTTAATAGATAACTAAAAAGAAAATAGGATTAGTAATTTTCTTTAGTTGCATATTGTATCGATAATTATATACAAAAACGTGTACATGTAATTTAGTTTTAAAGTACAATGCTCAATTAAATTGGATATAAAAAATAAATTGAGATTACTTTTCCATCAACAAACCTAAGAAAACTATATCGATTTTAAAAACAGATAAATTTATTTGATACATCGAATTTTTTTAAAAAAATAAAATTTTAAAGATTTTTTTTTAAAGTTTCTTTTGCATATTATATAAGTAAATCTAGCTTTGTTATATCAGATTAATTATTTTTGTACTAATACACATACATGATATATACATAATATGATTCTTATGAATTGTGAAATCCTCGAGAATATATTGAGTGCCATAAGAGATATAAAACAAAACACGTAACATGTAATAATATAAATAACTCTTCACAAGGAATCATAGAAATGTAAACATCAAACTAAGTGGATAACGAATATGAACCAAACGTACGAATACTACGTATCAACATTCATGAATCCTTTTTTTTGCATACATATATGGTGAATTGGAACTGAATGAAAATTAAATAATGTTTAGAAGACCAATGTTTAATCATAAAACTGTATTTATTAAAACTGAAAATTATATTGATGCCCGCACAAGCGTTTGGGTCGTCCACCTAGTTTGATTTTAAATGCAAAGGTTTACCCCAACTCAAATTAAATGCAAAAGTAACTTAAAAAGCTAGTGAAATTACAAACATCCCCTTATGACTAAACAAAAAACAATATTGTAGTTTACTATTATAACCATTCGAGAAGACTTCCATGAAAATCTTCTCATGATTTTTATCTTAAAAGTAATTTATAAATTTTATAAAAAAATATTTTGATTAGTAAGAAATCATAATACTGTAATTATAGACATTTATAAATGATGTAAATTTAGATTTACTAAAATTGAATAATTTTCAACATAGATAAGTGAATATAAGTTAGTCATGATATTCTTTAGTTTAGGGTTTGGTAACTATGTTATAATATTGTATTTGTTTTTAGGGTTAGATTGTGGTATCTTAATTCTTTTTTTTTTCAAAAACTAAATTTGACTTATATGTGTTTAGTTTTGTATATATTAAACACTTTACAAGTTTATTTTAAGTTTAATAAAGTTTTTGTATGTGATTTAGTAAAAGATTTGATTTTGGGGTCTTGGAAGACTTAAATTTTTGAAGATATAATGCACTAGAAGACTTATTAGAAGACTCAACTACCAATTCCCGCTAAAAGTTTTAGAAGAATTTAGGTTTCCCGACTATTGTTAAGTTTTCTAATAAGTCTTGCATAAGTCTTCCAGTGGACGGCTTAAGTCTTCCATAAGATCTAGTGTATTAGATCTTCAAAAATAATTTAATAATTTTGTAAAATATTTTGGTTGGGAAAAATCATAATCATATAATTATAGACATTTTATGTGATATAAATTTAGATTATAAAGTCTATTTAAGTTTTATAAAGTGATTGTATCTATTTAGTTAGTTATTTTGAGTTTAGGGTATATGTGAGTTAAGTCTTCCAACAAGTAATGCACTAGAAGACTTCCGATTTCTCATAACACAAAAGGCGAACTTTAGGATTCAAAACAGTGAACTTCAAAGAAGCACTTGTCTTCAATAAGTAACACACACACATGTACTATCATTAACTTTACTTTCTTTCATGAGTCATATAAGAAGTGTCTTAAGAGAAGCTAACCGTTTATACCTCATCTAAACCATGGATGAAGCTCTCTGTGGGACTGAGGACCCTTCCAAGTGGCAGAGGAAACCCAATGTCTCCCCACCTGAATAGATAGAGATCTTATCAATCCATGAGATCCTGCAGAAGAAAAATGAGTGAGAAATCGGAAGTTGGTGAAGTTTCCAAAAATGAGTGATCAGAAGACTTCCGATTTCCATCATTTTTTATATAATGAAAATCATGTTTCTTTGAGTCATGTGCATGACCTCCTTCACAGAGGATTGCATATTCCATTCAGTCAATTCACTCTCAATCACAAAACACATTGGTATGAGAACATTAAATCTTTGGAAACAAAAGACATCAAAAATATGAACATGACATGAGAAAGCTCTAAAAATTTTGAACATGCTAAAGCTTAGAATGAAATTTTTTGTTTGAATACCAAAAAATAAGCAGTTAGTCTTAGGTAGTACAAATTGTTTTAGAGTTTGTCATATTACAACATGAGCACATGAACTGTTTTATTGTTTAATTTTTGAATTTGGTTGGAATTTTTATCCGTCTTTATGAAAAATTGTCTAATATCAATGGTGTTGTCAAAGTACTGGGGTTGAGGAGAGCAATAGTTTTTCTATAATAGTGAAACAAATTTTAGAAATGAGTTTGACATAATAATTGTGTTTGATATATTCCCTTTGTATAATCTTGACATGCTTAAGAATCAAAAACTTAATTTTAATATAGATTTACTAGACCATAATCTTTAACTTCAACTGAAACCTATTTTTATTATGTGAATCTTTGGGTTTCTTAAATATTTTGTTATGATTTGTACTAAATATTATATAATTTGTTTTAACATATCATGCATATGGCTTTTAGGCCCACTTATTGATCTAGGAAGTGAAGACGACATCTTATCTTGGTAACAAAAACAAGTCGCTGGAATTCAAAGACAAATTGTAAACTAAACCTCATTCATTATCGTAAGTAAGCTTTGCAACAAATTATAGAAACGACAACCAAATGAAAAAAAAAAATCGGACCAAAGTTGGTTCTTAATCAAGGTCTCTAGAAACACAAAGAATTATAAGAACAACTTTTCTTATTAGCTTTAGAAACTACTCAAAACTAAAGCTCACAATGTGTCTCTCTTAGATCTTATGATCTACTCTATTAGATCTTATGGAACACCTCTCCATAGATCTATATTTATAGTGAAGGACAATTCCCTTAACATGTGTGATAAGGAAAACACAAACTAACCTAAATAGAAAACTTCTTTTTCCTATTTCTAGATTTCCTTTTTGTGTTTATCTTAACATATTAAACACTTATTAATATGTTAAGTTTCCACAAGCTTGGAATTACCCAACAATCACCCCCTTAATTCCAACTTGAATTAGGGAGATAAATTTCTTGAACTCCAATTAAGCTCCTCATTTGCTTGAACTTAATCCTTGCTAATGGCTTGGTAAGGATGTCTGCCTTCTGCTCAACACCCGGTACATGCTCCACCTTGATTTGCCCATTCTCCACACATTCTCGAATGAAATGATATCTAGAAAGTATGTGCTTACTTCTTCCATGGAAAACCGGATTCTTGGTTAGAGCAATAGCTGATTTGTTGTCGATCCTAAGTCTGACTCTCTCGCCTTCTTCACTTAGTATCTCACTCAACAATTCCTTGATCCATATAGCTTGCTTCGCTGCTTCTGTTGCTGCCATGAACTCTGCCTCGCATGATGACAATGCAACCGTTTGCTGCTTCTGCGATGTCCAAGTAACTAGCGATGAACCGTAATAGAATGCATGTCCTGACGTGCTCCTCCCGTCATCGACATCAATGTTGTGACTGCTGTCACTATAACCGATGACACTCCTTGACCCATCTCTCTTGAAGAACAGACCGTAGTTTGTTGTTCCCTTCACATACCGCAGAATGTGTTTGATGGCTTGTCCATGAGAGTCTCTCGGATTGTGCATGTATCTGCTTAGTACGCCCACTGCGTAACACAAGTCAGGTCGTGTGTGAAGCAGATACCTCAAACATCCTACGCTTCTTCGGCATTCCGTAGCCTTTATCTCTGGTTCATCGTGAGTCATGTTACACACTTCCATCTTTGTGTCACACAACAAGTTACACGCTTCCATCTTTGTGTCACACAACATGAAGTCTCCTCCTTCATTCTTGCGGTACACTGATGGCTCCTTCGTGCACTTCCTAACGCTTATCACCTTTAGGACATGATCGAGTATTGTGTTCCATATTGTAGGCGCTTGGTGTAACCCATGCAACGCCTTGTGTAACACACAACCTTGATCATCTTCTTCTTTCCTTACAAGCTCCCCCGTCTTGTTTCTTGTGGTAGACTCCAACTTGGCTACCATGGCTTCAACCCATAAGTGGTTCGACATCTTCGACCAAGCTGAGGTAAACTCTCCTCTTCCATCGGTGAAACCTAGATTGAACTTACCTGAGGCAAACTCTCCTCCTCTATCGGTGCAACCAAGATTTAATTTATCTGAGGCAAACTCTCCTCCTCTATCGGTGTGAAATCTTTTGAACCGATAGAATGCCTCAGTCTTCTTCTTCAATAACATGGCCTTAGACTTGAATGAATCTCTGATTTGCTTCCCTTCGAGACTTGTGTCACACACGCTTACTTCGTGTGTTAAAACCATCTCCTTATGTCTAATCTTCTTCCCTACTAGACATGTGTCACACACGCTTTCTTCGTATGTTACACTCGACATTCTTTTGACTACCATCTGAAGTCTCGCCTTGTGATCGTCTGAAAATTTTGCATTTTGACCAGTATGTTCTTCTTCTTCTTCTTCCTCATCTTGGTTTATAGCTTCCTCTCCTACGATTGGATCATAGACTCCATAGGCTTTAGAACCCGACTTGGTTGTTGATCTCTTATCCAACTTCTTCAGATGAGTCACACATATATTCGCATGTGTTACACAACCGAATATCCTCAATTGCTTGATATTAGGTTTCTTGGTCTTGAGACACTCGTATGGCTTTTGATCCTCTTCATGGATCAACTCCAACAGCTTTGTCACATGAAACATGGTCTTAGTTGGGAATGAATGTCTGGTTTGCTCCACTGCTAGACATGTGTTACACACGCTTTCTTCGTGTGTTACACTCATCATTCCTACAACCATCTCTTTCTTTACCGTGTTGTATTCTTCTATGCTTTCGTCTAACGAGGTTGCCTTGGATGCTAGACCTGATATCTTCTCCGTAAATTCGTTTACGGTATCGCTATCATCCATCTTTAACCTGTCGACCTCCGTCATTGACGTCTCGAATCTCGCCTCCCTTACACGATCATCTCCACAGTGATGTGACTTGATGGCATTCCAGATCTCTTTCGATGCGGTTTGTTCTCCCACCTGGAGAATCAAACTGTCAGGCATAGATTGATACAAAAGAGCTATTGCAACATCGTTCTTCTTTTGATCATCCGAACCAGATTCTATCGTGTCCCACACATCATGAACACTGAGTAACACCTTCATCCTCATCGACCAAACCGTATAGTTTGTCGATGTCAACATCAGACATTGGATGGGTGTAGATCCAAAGTCCGTTGAGTGCGGTGTAGCCCTAGTCACGTCCGCCATCTTGCGTTCGTGATCTCTTAGCAGTCACCAGGATCGAAGCTTCAACTTAAGCTTAGATCGAAGCTTTTAACTTAACCTCTGATACCAATTCAAGGTCTCTAGAAACACAAAGAATTATAAGAACAACTTTTCTTATTAGCTTTAGAAACTACTCAAAACTAAAGCTCACAATGTGTCTCTCTTAGATCTTATGATCTACTCTATTAGATCTTATGGAACACCTCTCCATAGATCTATATTTATAGTGAAGGACAATTCCCTTAACATGTGGGATAAGGAAAACACAAACTAACCTAAATAGAAAACTTCTTTTTCCTATTTCTAGATTTCCTTTTTGTGTTTATCTTAACATATTAAACACTTATTAATATGTTAAGTTTCCACAAACTTGGAATTACCCAACACTTAATCGCATAGCAATTAAGACTGGAAACTGGATAATGTATAATCACTATTATACAATGGCTGTCATAAGGTGCTCACATATAGAACAAAGTCTTATATAAACCATTTACATTTTTTGTGCTTAGACAAGTGAAGATCATTCATGATGTTACTTCCAGTAAAATCCCTCGGCAGCCGGTTTGTATGGATCAAACAATGAGTGCAAAATTTAGATTCGATGACTTGGTTGACGTCTCTTACGAATCTTTTTGGCTTCATTCCGAATCCCATTTCGTAACTCCTTAAACATAAATCTATGTAGATTGATGGATAACCTATCATGAACCATATCAAACTAATGAAATAGTTAGTTTAATCCTTATGCAATAATTGTAAACGAGACTGATATATATATATATATATATCTGACCATATACACTATACACTATAAATAGTCATACATTATAGTATAGATGTGTAACCTAAAATATTTTTCAAAGTTCTTTGATTGTGTGTTTGAAGGAAACCCCAAAGGAGAGATGAGTTCTTGTAGTAGCCGAGAGAGAGATTGATGAAAGTGAGTATTTGCGGCTTAGACTAATGAGTTAAACGAGAGACTAAAAGATTGTAGAAACTGAAAGAATAGAGATTCGTGAAGAAGGGGGGAAACCTACTTACTTGCTTAACATTAATCAAAACACATACAAGAGTTTAAATATACTTTTACAACTTTAAAAACAGAAACCTAATCCTAAGGGCTGATAAATGCTTCAAGGATGGACGCCTGGGATTGAGTCTTGGGCTGATCCGGGTAATCTAAGTGATTGTCTCTCATTGGCTAAAGCAATATAGCCAGGGAAGCTTGGATGGACCAGATCACCTTATTTGAAATGGATGGATGAGAAGGATCTGTGTGTGGTCTTAGTCCTAAAGGTGCTTTACCTTTTGACCACACCAAGACAGCCTGTCACCAGCTCTCCCACCCTCCACTTTCTTCAACGGTCATGAGACCTCTCTTTTGGATAAGGAAGAAAGTCTCTAAGTTTGAACATCTTCAATTTTAGTCGATCCGGCTAAGTTTGGCATGGCCTCTCATCTCTACACTCGATGGTACGGACCTCATGTCTGTACCTCACCCTATTTTTGAACGTCTTGTCCAAGCTTCTCCAAAGCCATACCAGAACATAATTTGGGTCGCCCTACGTTTGCAAGGTTCGTACGGTAATGTATTGTCTGTACCGCCCTACTATGGGTAGCCTATTTTTGCACCAACACCCAAACTTCTCCTAACGATGTCTAAGTCTCTCCTAGACTTAAACCCTATCTTTGCACATTCTTCAGACACTTCTGGACTCCTCAAACCACTCTTGAATCCTTGAACAAAAATCTCTGGACGTCTGACTCTAAACGTGTACAAGATCCAAACTCATCTTTGGTTCCATTTC
This sequence comes from Moricandia arvensis, assembly GCA_905132765.1. Classification (NCBI taxonomy): domain Eukaryota; kingdom Viridiplantae; phylum Streptophyta; class Magnoliopsida; order Brassicales; family Brassicaceae; genus Moricandia; species Moricandia arvensis. The sequence goes on along the minus strand of CAJHQP010000543.1, from coordinate 44,150 downwards.
TTTCTTCAGTATAACACTCCCCCTCAAGCTTGATTATAGGTGATCCTTAGTCAAGCTTGGAACCTTAAAGAATCCCCTCATTAAAAACTTTACAAGGAAAATCATTTTTGGACAAAACCTTACAAGGGAAAAATAGTAGGTTCCTCAAGGCCTAGAGATTGGCCAGTGGGGTTTTATGTCTTAGGATCATCTTGATCGAAACCAAAACCCTGGATCACGTCCCTCTTGGGATGCAAGGTAGATCATCACCTCTCTTGCACATCACCAACACTTCTTGTTCTTTTCTTCAGAACCGATCTTCGTCTCTTCCCCTTTTATCTAACCTCTTGTTAGGTTAAAGTGCTCGGACATACCAGATCCTCCATCATTGAGTACCAAACACTTGTTGAGTCTTGGCTGCTTCTTCTTCATGAGTAATCACCTTCTTGGAACTATATGAAGATGACTCAGCCTCTCTCCAATCACCCAACACTAGAATCCACCTTGGAGATTACTTCTTCATTCTTCACCACACTTCCATAACCGGTTGACTTCTCTTGAATAACCACCAAGTACTCTTGGATCATAGAAGCTTCTCAAAACTTCCCCTCAAGCTTGAGACTGAAAAGGAAAAGCTTGGATGGACAACTTCTTGATCCACAACACTAAACCACACCAAACCATTGCAGCCTCTTCTGAACTCGCCATCTTGATGAAATGGTGGTGAACGCCCCAGATACTTCTTCAACAACCTCACACTAGAAGCCGCATTGATAGAGTAGCCTTCTTCTTCACGCAGCCAAGAGTACTCTGAACAATCTCTTCTCTAGACTCGCCACAGCTTAACCTGGATTGCTTCATCTTTATTTGTTTCACTGGTAAACATGTCTTGAGCTTGTAATCTTCAGGTAGCACACTTTAATGCCCATCTCAAGCTTGAATTGATTCTAGGTTTAAGCTTGAAGTGAGCCTCAATGACCTTCAAGACCAGGAGAGAACCACCCTAACACTTGCGCTTAATCCAACTAATCCACCCTCTTGTCTTCAGCTTCAGTACCTTCAGGTCACCGGCTTCCTCAAAGCTTAGGTGATTACCTTGTCTTATGTGTCTCCATTAGCCAGAAGCGCATCACTACCTAGATCTGCGCTTAAGACAACCGGCCATACACAAGCACCAATAACTCTACATTGATTCAGCAATGGGCAAAGTCTTCCTCTTGAACATGGATTGATGATGGACTAAGAACACCTCTTGTGAACCTGAAACATCACTCAAACTCTAGACAAGATAAGACACAATAGCATTGAGAACAAACCTTGACTAATTATCAAGTTTGATTACCAATGTCACAATCATTGCAACAGATTAAACAAGGCATTATCAAGTCTAATATGTGCAAGCAACCTCTCTAAGCACTAAGCAAGATCTTATCAGGATTCAAGGAGAAGCATTTAGGCATTTTTTAAAGCCTGCCTAAAACACATCTTAGTTTTGACTCTAAGTGCATCACCATAAGGCAGCAACAAGACTCAATTCGGATGACTTCATCTTCATTAGCTTCAAAAAATGGTAAGGAGTAAATAGGTCTTGAGCTTAGAATTTTCATGTAGCTCACTTGAATCTCCACAATCTTGAATTGAGTCTAGGTTCAAGCTTCAAGTGAGCCTCAATGAACTCCAAGACCATGAGGGCACCACCTTAACAGTTGCACTTAAACCAACTGATACACACTCTTGTCTTCAGCTTCAGTACCTTCAGGTCACCGACCCTATCAAAGCTTAGGTGATGACTCTTCCTTATGTATCTCCATGAACCAAGAGCATCACTACCTACAACTGCGCTTAAGACAACCGACGATACACACAAGCACCAACAACTTCCATTGTTTCAATAATGGGAAAAGTCTTCCTCTTGAACACGGATTGATGATGGACTAAGAACACATATTGTGTACCTGAAACATCATTCAAACTCCAGACAAGATAAGACACAATAGCATTGAGAACAAACCTTGATAAATCATCAAGTTTGACAACCAATGTCACAAGCATTGCAACAGATTAAACAAGGCATTATCAAGTCCTAATCTTTGCAAGCAACGTCTCTAAACACTAAGATCTGATCATGATTCAAGGCAAAGCATTTAGGCATTTTTTAAAGCATGACTTAATCGAACCTTAGTTTTTAATCTAAGTGCATCAACCTTAAGGCAGAAACAAGACTCAATGCATCACCTTTAACATCAGTTTCATTTTGAATACAAGAACGTTTAGAAAACCTCTAACACCCTAACAATCATTCATTATGAACTAAGGCGTGCACTTAAATTCTCAATCACCAAACAAAACTCTTTTAAGCATCCTGGCACATATTCTAAATCATTTCATTTCATTTAGCAATCTTTGAAAATATCCTCAGATTTTCAATCACATCACAACACAACAATCAGTTAATAAAGACTCAAGCTTTATACAAGAGAAAGTGATTTCCTTACAGCCAAGGAACTAGTGTTAGTTCCTTGAACCTCCATGGAGAACGACAAGAACATGAGCTGTTGGTGTCAACCCCAACCTCTCCTTCTTCTGTGGACCTTTCTCTTGAACCCTCCATGTCAAAGACCCCACCTTTCTTAATGCTTGAACTCGTCACACCAGGTACAAGATGACAGCTATCACCTTAATTCTTGGACAATGAATAGAAAACTCTTGGACTGGTTTGTTGAAGAAGGTAGCTAATCTGCTTCATGACCTTTGGCTCTAAGAATCTTCTTTCTTCAGGACGAGCATGAGGGAGGGACCAAGAACAGCTTCTGGTCACACCAAGGATGAACACATCTTCTTCTTGAATAGGTAGAACCGCCGGCTGGACAGAACACTTCTCGGTTTCGAAATGAAAATGGGAGTGAGCTTTGAGCTTGCGGAAGCTGAACAAAGTTTAGATGAACCAGGCTATGATAACATAAAATATTTTCCAGAGTTCTCTGATTGTGTGTTTGAAGGAAACCCCAATAGGGAGATGAGTTCTTGTAGTGGCCGAGAGAGAGAATTTGATGGAGGTGAGTATTTGCGGGTTGGACTTGAGATTTTATGAAGAGACTAAGAGATTGTAGAGACTGAAGGACTAGAGACTCGTGAAGAAGAAGAGGGGAAATCCCCTTAATTCCTTAACATTAATCAAACACACATACAAGAGTCTATATATGCTTTTACAACTTTAAAAACGGAAACATAAATCTAAGGGCTGATTAATGCTCAAAAGATGGACGCCTAAGACTGAGTCTTGGGCTGGTCAAGATGATATAGGTGATGGTCTCTCATTGGTTAAACCAATATGGCAAGGGAAGTTGGATGGACCAGATCTCCTTATTTGAAATAGATGGATGAGATGGATCCTTGTGTGGTCTTGGTTCTAAAGGTTCTTTTACCTTTTCACCGGACCAAGAGAGCCTGTCCCAAGCTCTCCCGCGTTCAACTTGCTTAAACGGTCATGAGACTTCTCTTCTGGATAAGGAAGAAAGTCATGAAGTTTGCACATCTTCAATTTTGGTCGCTCCGGGTAAGTTTAGTACGACCTCTTGTCCGTACGGTCGATGGTATTGACCTCTTGTCCATACCTCTCCTAATTTTTGCAGTTCTTTTCCAAGCTTCTCAAAGGCCATACTAGAACATGATTTGGGTCGCCCTAAGTTTGCACAGTCCATACGGTTCTGTACCGTCCGTTCCGTCCTACTTCGGGTCGCCATATTTTTGCACCAACACCCAAACTTCTCCAAACGATGTCTAAGTCCCTCCTGGACTTACACCCTATCTTTTCACACTCTTCAGAAACTTCAAGACTCATCAAACCGCTAATTAATCCTTGACCAACAATCTCCTGAGGTCTTGCCCTAAATTTGTACAAGACCCAAACTTAATCCAAACTCATCTGTGGCTCCATTTCTTTTTTCAAGTTAACACTCCTCCTCAAGCTTGACTATATGTGATCCTTAGTCAAGCATGTAACTTTGAAGAATCCCCTCATTAAAAACCTTACAAGGAAAAATCATTTTTGGCCAAAATCTTGTAAAGGAAAAAGAGTAGGTTCTTCAAGGCCTAGAGATTGGCTAGTAGGTCTTTATGTCTTAGGATTATCTTAATGGATCACAAATACCCTGGATCACAGCCCTCTTGGGATGCAAGGTAGATCATCATTTCTCTTGCAAATGACCAACACTTTTTGTACTCTTCTTTAGAATCGATCTTCTTCTCTCCTCTTTTCACCTAACCTCTTGTTAGGTTGAAGTGCTCGGATATACCAGATCCTCTTTTATTGAGTACCTAACACTTGCTGAGTCTTGGCTACTTCTTCTTCATTAGTCATAACTTTCCTCGAAATATATGAAGATTCCTCAGCCTCTCTCCAATCACCTCAACACTAGAAGCCGCCTTGGAGATTGCTTCTTCATTCTTCACCATACTTCCATAACTAGTTGACTCCTCTTCTTGAATAACCACCAAGTACTCTCGGATCATAGAAGCTTCTCAACACTCCCCCTCAAGCTTGAGAATAAAAAAAACAAACTTGGAAGGACAACTTCTTGATCCGCAACACTAAACACATCAAACCATTGCAGCATCTTATGAACTCGCCGTCTTGATGGAATGTTGGTGAATGCCCCAGCTAATATTTCAACCACCTCATACAAGAAGCCGCATTGATAGAGTAGCCTTCTTCTTCACACAGCCAAGAGTACCCTGAACATTCTCTTGTCTAGACTCGCCACAGCCTATTGCTTCATCTTCATTTGTTTCAATGATTAGGAAGAAACATGTCTTGAGCTTGTAATCTTCAGGTAGCTCACTTAAATCTCCACCTCAAGCTTGAATTGAGTCTAGGTTTAAGCTTGAAGTGAGCCTCAATGAACTTCAAGACCAGGACCGCACAACCCTAACACATGCGCGTAATCCAACTGATCCACCCTCTTGTCTTCAGCTTCAGTAACTTCAGGTCACCGGCCTCCTCAAAGATTAGGTGATGACCTTGTCTTCTGTGTCTCCATGAGCCAGAAGTGCATCACTATCTAGAGATGCGCTTAAGACAATCAGCAATACACACAAGCACCAATAACTCTCCATTGCTTCAACAATGGGCAAAGTATTCCTCTTGAACATGGATTGATTATGGACTAAGAAACCTCTTGTAAACCTGAAAAATCTCTCAAACTCTAGACAAGATAAGACACAATAGCATTGAGAACAAACCTTGACTAATCACCAAGTTTGATCACCAATATCACAAGCGTTGCAACAGATTAAACAAGGCATTATCAAGTTCTAATCTTTACAAGCAACCTATCTAAACACTAAGCAAGATCTTATTAGGATTCAAGGAAAAGCATTTAGGCATTTTTTTAAATCCTGCCTTAATCGCATCTTAGTTTTGACTCTAAGTGCATCAACCTTAAGGCAGCAACACGACTCAATCCATCACCTTTAACATCAATTTCATTTCATGAATGCAAGCAGGTTTAGAACACATCTAACACTCTAACAATCATTCATTATGAACTGAGGCATGCATTTAAATTCTCAATCACCAAACAATATTCTTTTAAGCATCCTGAGACAAATTCTAAATCATTTCATTTCATTTATCAATCTTTGAACACATCCACAGGTTTTCAATCACATCACAACACAAAAATCAATTCATAAAGACTCAATCTTTATATAAGAGAAAGAGATTTCCTTATAGCCAAGGAACTAGTGTTAGTTACTTCAACCTCCATTCAGTGCCGGTCCGGCCATCTGTGGCGCCTAAAGCGCATTCACAATTTGTTGCCCTCTAACTATATATATTTTTTTCTTCATACAAGATCATCTCTAGCAATTTCTTCTTCACTCTTTTCAATAATATCTTCTTCAAAAACAAGATCTTCATCTTCTTTGTCCTCTTCAATTTTAGAAGTTTCATCAACTTTAATTTTTTTAGTTTTTGTGACATACTTAAGCATATCAATAACTTGAGATTCTATCAATTCATCTTGTCTGGCTTTTTTCTTCCTATTTTTAGCTCCACTTGGTTGATTTCTTATTCTATTTCATGGAAGCATTCTCTACAATTCAAAACATAAAAAGACATAAGCTGATAAAATACACACAATCAGTTTCTCTGTAACTTCTACAGAAATTAATAAAACAAGAGAAATAAGGGAGAAGAAAAACTTACATAGATTTAGAGATAAACATATTCTAACAAAACACAATTTTTTTTCTTAAAGCCAATAGAAGAAGGAGATTGATCAGAGTCAACATAGAAGAAAGAACTTAAGAAAATAAAAGGTGAGAAGATAGAACGTCAATTGTTAGGGTAAATAAAATAGATAGTTATTGTAATTTATGTATTTTATTATTTATTATAATATATAAGAAAGTTAAAATTTAAAGAAAAAGAAAATAAATCTTACAACTAAATCTTTAGTGTTTATCAAATCTTTTAGTTTTTTTGGTAATCTGCCTTAAAAAAAATTGCATAGTTGGACATTCGAACCCGAGAGTAGAGGAAATAGAAAAAATTGCACGACCACTACACCATGGAAACTTCACTGAACATTATGCCCCTAAAATTTTATTAAATCGTGGCGCCCCAAGCCATTACTTTACGGGCTTTAGCCCAGGGCCGCCCCTGCCTCCATTGAGCACGGCAAGAACATGAGCTGTTGGTGCCGACCCTAACCTCTCCTTCTTCGGTGGACCTTTTTCTTGAACCCTCCATGTCAAATACCCAATCTTTCTTCATGCTTGAGCTCGCAAAAACAGGTACAAGATGAAAACTATCACATTTCTCCTTTGACAATGAATAGAAATTGCTTGGACTGGTTTGTTGAAGAAGGTAGCTAATCCGCTTCATGACCTTTGGCTCATGGGATCTTCTTTCTTCAGGACGAGCATGAGACAGAAGGAGGGACAAATAACAGCTTCTGTTCACACCATGGATGAACACACCTTCTTCTTGAAGAGGTAGAACCGCCAGATGGACAGTACATCTTCTCGGTATTGAAATGAACATGGGAATGAGCTTTGCGATTGCAGAAGCTTGAACCAATTTTAGATGAACCTGGCTCTGATACCATAAAATATTTTCCAAAGTTCTCTTATTGTGTGTTTAAAGGAATTGCAATGGGAAAATGAGTTCTTGTAGTGGCCGAGAGAGAAAGATTGATGGAGGTGAGTGTTACTTATTGCAGACAAGTGCTTCTTTGAAGTTCACTGTTTTGAATCCTAATGTTCGCATTTGGACTATGGTAGCTGGAGGCGGTGCTAGCGTCATATATGCTGATACGGTAAAATTTAAAAGTGTTATTATGAAGACTCAAAACAATTTCTCACATTGTTCTTATCTGCTGTTAACAAGGTTGGAGACTTAGGCTATGCATCAGAGTTGGGGAACTACGCAGAGTATAGTGGAGCACCTAATGAGGAAGAGGTGATACAATAAGCTAGAGTTGTATTGGTTATTCTCGGTTACACATTTCATTTCAGGTTTAGTTAATTGTGTACATACACCGGTTTGTCCCGGTTAGCTATTAGCTCAAGTGTATATAGTGACACATTAGTCATACCATTAAACTTTCTCCACCTAACCTGGTGAACTTACCGCTTTCGATTAACTCTCGTTCTTTCGACCTGGCAGCTTCAGTCACCACATTTAGATTGAGTGTGTCTCTTCCATATTTCAGAGTTTCCTTGAGTTGATCAAATTTATTCGGTAGTGAGTTTAGTAACAGAATTGCTTGAACCTCCTCTGAGACTTCTACTTGGATGTTACTTAAATCGGCCACCAGCTTTAAGAAGTCATCCACATTTTCGTCGATACTTTTAGAATCAGACATTTTGAATGTATAGAACCTGAGCTGTAGATATATTCGATTGGGCAACGAGGTCTCAGTATGTAGTTTAGCTAGAGTGCTCCACATTTCAGCAGCGGTCTCACAATGATTTATTTTTCTTAAGACCTTGTTACCAACATTCAGCACAATCAGGTCCTTTGCCTTTTCCGATTTTTCAAACTTCGATGGATCTATGACTGGGGAAGGCCCAACGATCCCAGCTAAACCCTTTCTCGTGTTTTTTATAGCAGACTTGGGTTCATCTTTAGCTTTTGTGCTATCCTTTAATAGCTTCTCATCAGTAAGGATAGACTTTAAACCAAGTACTCCGAAGTGTGCTAACATTCGGACCTTCCACAATGAGAAATCTCCAGTACCATTGAAACAGTCTACCTCAATGCATGTACTTGCCATCATTTAGGAATCTGATGTTGTGTCTTCCTCCTAAGTAGCTTTAACCAACCCGGAAGCTCTGATACCACTTGTAACGATTAATTCTCGAGTTACTTAGGTTTCAAGTTATATTTTAGCCTAGCTATCCAAACTAGAAACAATGACACAAGCAATTTAACGAGTTCCAAGCCTCTAACTGGTATGTCTCGTGGGAGGACTATTGTTCCCAAATTCCACTAGATCAAAGAGACTCTAACAACACCAACTAGTGTGTTAGATAGTTTGTTTACAAAGAACCGAAATACTCCAATGTTTAGAGCACAACAAAGCCCTTAGATACAATAGACTTAAGCCTAAGTTATTGATCTTGTATTGTTGTCTCCTTAGCCTTGAGTATCTTTTTGGATCCAAATTAGGTAAACTTGTATTTTGTTGCTGCCGTTGACTTGAATAATTCCTCTTGTCCTCTCGTGCATATACTGATCATATATATAGGCAGGTATGTCATATGGGCTTAGGGTTCTCACGTTTGGCCCATTGGAGCATCCCATCGATGGCCCATAGAGGTTGTTATTGGGCTCTATGCAAAACTTAGTTCACAAATCCTTTTTGATACACCTGAGAAACGTATGCGTTAATGGCATTCAGCTCCACTACATGAAATTCAATGCCTATTTACTTCTTTTTCATGCACTCTGATTGACTATATATATATATATATATATATATAGACGGTATCATAGATATTTTACAAAAAGGCCAATCAACAGATTTAATTCTCTGATCTGAAGGCTGATCGCTGTCGGGAGAGTGTTGTAACAAGGCTGCTTCGATTCTGGAAAGCTCATAGTTGATATGTTACTGGTTCATGGCAAGGTAACTACGTTTATAGCTTTCTTAGTTTTTCTAATTCGGGAGCTTTAAAGAAACCCATTTTCATGGGTGTTGATCTGTTAATGGTCAATGGCAAGTTAACGAAGGTTTTTTTTTGTTTTTCGTTTTCTACTTTGGTTCTCTGATTGCTTAGTGGCCGTTTATAACGCCTTCCTTTTCAGCTCAAAGCTGAACACGCTGTTATCGAATCCAAATGCTCCATCTTCTTCTCCAACACCGTCGGGTCTAATACGAGTCCTGAGCCCGTTGCGAGATTTCTCCGTCCAAATTAGCAAGCATCTCGGCTTTGGAGCAGCTCAAGACCTCTGCTATTGATAGTACGTGTCTCTGCCTTTTGGGTTTCTTCAAAGCTTAAATTTTTAAAAGCTCTTCGATGCTTTAATTCATGTTTGACATAAAAGCAATCATCTTGACTTTTCTCTCTCATCTCTGAGCTGTGTTTAATTGCACATGATTACTATAACAGAGATTGTATACTTCTTCAAGGTATTAAGTTATGTTTTATTGAACTCTCTAATTGATTGTTACCAGGATACACAAAGAAAAGAAGTAGCACTGTGGTGATTTGGCTTAACATTGACACAGCTTCTGTTGAGATGCGTGAGAAGCTTTCTATTCCCGAAACAGAATGGCGGAGCTATCACGGAGTTATGCGGTTTGGATAATATTGAAGAAGCTGATGTTCTCAGTACATGTAACCATATGGAGATTTATATTTTGGATCTATCTCAGCACCGTGGAGTAAAAGAAGTCATTCAACGGATGTCTAAGGTTGTTTCTCTTTCCCCATAGGTATTCTCTCCATCATTTAATGATGTTAACATAATATTCTTTCTTTGCAGACAAGTGGAATCCAAGTTCAGAGATCTGTCAGCACCATTTCCTAATATATAACATGGAAGTTACGTAACACATGCCGTGACGCCGTCAAAGAAGTCAAGTGAACGCTTACCACAACTTCTTCAATAATTGTGCTCTCATTTTTCCTTTGAGATATTAGCTATGATGTTCAAGGTTTTTAGAGATATGTGTTCCATTGTTCTTTAATGAGGTTTTTAGGATATGTGTTCCATTGTTCTTTAGTGAGGTCTCTGGACCACTGATTGTTATCGTCCTTTTTCGTTTCAAGTATTGTCAGAAATCTTTTGTTTGTTCTATAAATCTCTCCAAAACCATTAAGTTGCATCCTTTATTTTTAACTAGAGATTTTACCGGGCTACGCCCGGAATTTTTCCAATATATATATATATAGAATATAGATTGATAAATAAAAATGAATCAGGGTTTAGTTATGCGTGGATTGTATTATTATATAAGTTTCCTTTTAAAATGTAAAGATGCTCAATAACTATTATAATCGGTGTCTAATTTTGTATGAAAAAATTGTATCCAGAGAAGGCAAAAAAAGTTATTTAAAAAGTGTAGATGTTCTTCTGATTTGAGTAGATGCGCCGGATAGCTGACCATTACGTATCTGTATTAGTTCTTATCCTCCCTTTGAAATCTTTAATTAGTTTAACTGTTTTATCAAAGTGAAACCGGGTTGCTGAGGATGACGCAAGCAGTAGCTTACCTGAAAAAAATAATATTATTGCCAATTTATTAAAAAATTTAAAAGTTGTTGATTACCTTTACGCAAAGTTGGGATAATACTTGTCACTATGACAACTTTATATTTTCTATTGCTTATGCTCTGTAGCTTCTGGAAAGAAGATGCTTCATTGCCCCATAATGTAAGCTTTACCATAGTGGATCTACAATTGTTTTTTTAATGAGTTAGTATATATGCTTAATATATAATGAATGTTCCTCAAATATACCTGTTTAAAAGCAAACCAATTATAAGCTTCGCTTTTGATTCAGGATAGTCGTTGTTTATTCCTTGCATAATGCGTATTTGACCTACTACGTCTACGGAAAATGTGGTTAGTTAACCATTTTATACTTGTGTAAAGCGACGTTTGCGAATATTATACCTGGAAAGTAGGTGGTGACAATGGCTGATTGTAAAAGCTGACTGAAGTTGTGAAGAGAGAAGCTGTGGAGAGGGAAGTTTGGGATCGTCTCTTCTAATTTCATAACATTTGTTGCATGGTTGATATGAATAGAATATGTCTCAGGAGTGAGCTTGTATTTATGATTGCTTGGGACCATAATATAATTTGAGAGATGATATATATTCCCTGCTGCTAAGAGTGTAGGATCGTCATTTGTAGCATTATGTGTTAATCGGCCTTCGAGAGTTTTTCCCTAAATAAAAAACAAATAGTTAGTTATCTTTTATTTGTTGGATATCAATGGATATGGACAATAAACAAACCTTTATATCAAAACATATGAAAGCAGTGCCAAGGTTGATGTTGCCGTGATCTACGATGGCCCAGAGATGACTTATACGAACTAATATTGGTGACGTTGAGATTTGTTCTACAGATCTGTTATTTAAAAAAATATAAGTACTCTAAACAATATTTTCATTTTAAACTTGAGAGACCAATTTGATATATATATATGTACATAGATGTGGAGTGATTATTTAAAACATGTTAGTACCTGCTTGATATAGGACGCCGGTTGGAGAACGCCATGAGAGGAGTCAAACGTTGACGTCTATTTTGGCCGGGGAGGACTGGTTACTCAACGTAATAAGTTTTTGTTTTTGAATAACTTAATTACATATAGCTGATAGGGTTTAACATTACGTGAATAATATGTATGTAGATGTTTGTGCTTCAGTTTCAAAGTTCCTTTTATTGTGTAAGGTAGAATTTTAATATTAATGGTAGGAGATTTTTAATATATAATATTTGATTTGATTAAAACAGTTAAGGAAAATAATAGTTATTATGGTAGGACTTTTATTTTTAAACAATAAGAAATGATTGCTAATGTATTTACTAAAGTTATTTTTTATTTGTTAAGTTAAGTTGAAATTTTTAGTTTTGTCATAATGTAGTTACAATAGTGTAGTTTAGACATTATGTGAGTTTTACCCTTTCAAAACAATATTGTAAATCAATAATTGAATAGGAGCCATGAACTGAAATTTGGGGAGAGTCAGCGTATCCATTAAATTATTTAAATTGAGTTGTTAGTGACTGATCACGTTATGATATATGATTGGTTTATTATGTTTGAATAACTAATTAATTATATTCCATGTAATACACTCACATTTCTTGCCATTCAATCTTCCAAAAAATTATTGTTTGTCGTGGATGACTTTGTTGAATATAGTAGTTCTCACTGCTCTTAGTTCTGTAATTGTACAATGTTAATTAGTATTTAATAGATACAGTTTTTTTTAAAAAAAGATAGAAAATTCTTCCGTCGCAACGTTAGAAATCTATATACAAAATTAGTCGTTCTACAATGTTTGAAGGGGTCAATAACAGAAAGACCGCATAAAATGTTTAAGTAGATTCTACCAACCTTTATAAGCATGTGCAAGAGTAACACTATAGTTATAAGGATTGGTAAAATTAATGAGACGGCTTATATGGATTGGTGTAAACGGATTGTAGTTGTATAGATTCTTAAAAAAATTGATTTCAAGGATTAATTATCTTGCTAATACTGAAATAAGGAATTGTTTACCTGAACTATCCACATGAGGTGTAAGAGGTATGTTCTTCATATTGTTGATTCGGCAAACCTTTTGAAATAATCCAAATATAAGTTACAGATATAAGTAAAGTTTTGTAATTATAAAATTGTTAATCTTACGGTGTTATTTGGAGTACGTGCTTCGTAACTGATTAGAAGACGGTTTGAACGATGGTTGTAGAAGGGATTTGGAGTATATTGAAGAGGAAGAAAAGTGGGTTTGTAGAACTTTCTTTTTTGTTTGAATAGTAGAAGTCGTTAGTACATGGTGTAATAATTAAAGATCACGTAATAAAACGTTTAGATTTACTGTTGTCTGTTTCATATTGTAATTGGACATGGGCGTTAAGTTATTTTTGTCAATCACTGATTTTTAGTTTTGCCTTAATTTGTTGAGTCTATGTTTCCTTTTAAAAACTGAACGTCCCCGTTAATTGAGTTTATGCGTTGACTACGTTGTAATTAAGTATAGTAATCAATAAATAGTAATAATTTATATTAACTTATATATAATGCGTTAAAAGTAAATGTGTAAGTAATTCTTTATTAACTTAAAATAACGTTATCATATGAAGTAAATTGAGATTTGACGCTATGTCCTATATTATCCATTTACGTAAAGAAGAAGTTAGTGCATGAGAAAGAGCATACGATCATGTATACCTCCCACGTACCAGTACAAAAACTCCAATGAAAAGAGAAAATGTTTGCATAAGTAAAAATAACTCAAAAGTTCTAAACTTAAAAGATTTGCTAGTAATTAAGAAAAATGGAAAGACAAATGGACAAACAGCAATGGTTCATACTTTCTAACTCTGCTTAGGTCGTTTTGCTGTCTCTTCTTCACCATTGCTACACTTTCTTTTAACTCCCTCATCTGCAGGAGCTTCTTTTGGGAGGATTTTGGTGACTGTGATGGCTCGGGTCTTCCCAGTGAGGTTATGCTCAGAAACTTTCACACTGAATTTCAGTGTCTGCCCAATAGTGTCGACCAAAGCTTGTGGGACAGGAATCTGATGATCAACTCCATGGTTATCATTAGCCTAAGTTTGCAAGTAAAAATATGTTATGGTAAGTGACTTGAAGATCGCGAATAGCAAAACACTAACTTCAGCTTACCTCCAAATAGCTGGTAACTAATTCTGATGCAGGCTTTCCTGTCAGCTGTCGTCCAGCATCACCAAGGAGGACAAAAACGGCCTGCTCAGTGTTGTCATATACTGAGATATTTGCACGGTATCTGTTATGGATAAAATTTAGAACCAGATAAAACATAAACAGTAATTACATAGTCTGATTAGTACTCTTACTCTGGACTGCCGGTTACATTCACCTTTCCACATTTTGCGCACATCAGAGAAGTGGGGCCTTTGGTAGCCTTGGTGTGGCAGCCACTACAACCAATGTAGTACCAGTCAGAGCCATGAAAAACGTCATCAATCGTTGCCGTGCACTCAAAAAATGCAACCTACGACAGTGTTAAACATGTGAAGATGATATCTAAACATTTGAAACAAAATCCAAAATTAATAGGTACGTTTATACCTGGGCATTTTCCTGCTTCATGTAGGTGTATATCTCGCCTAGGGTTAGTGTTTCACACTTTGTAACCACCTCCGCATTAACCATGTTAGCAATCTCTGGGTTAGAGTCCAGCCTGAAGAAATTAAAAAACGTTAACTCTGCTGTGACTCAAACGGGCCTACATTACCGTACCAGTTGAAGGAAACAAAGACTAAATTATAAAAACTAACCACTTGAAGTAATCTATTGTTGGCTTTACATCGTTGTCCATATAAACCCGTGATGATGACATAGACGTTAAAGCAAGTGTGCCTGTTGCATAATGATGAAACAATTAGAGATGTCAAAAAAGTAAGAACATGAGTGTTTACCAAGTAAATAGAAACAACCAAAACCCCTAGAGGAAAATAACATAGGGACACAGAAGATAACCTCCGAGACGCTTTGGGTTAACAGTAGTGACTAAAAGGACAGTGGGAGTTTTTTCGGAGTTGTTGAATTTGTTACAGAACTCGGTTGCAGCCTTGTCCCAAAGATAAAGCTTAATAAGAGGGCCACTGCATTAAAAAAAATAATAATGCTGACAGGCTAACACAGAAACGAAAGGATCGTATCAAAAAAGGGAAGACTTACTCGTGTGGTTGCAAATGAACCATCACACGTCGGGTGGTTGATACTTCAACTTCGTCGAGGACAGGACTATCGATAAGACTTTGCCCATTGACCACCTTCATGTGGCCAAGTACGTCTATTGCGAACATCCCAGTAAGTGCGATGGCAAGGAAAAAAAATAATCAGAAAACAAATATTTAATTATCTTAACGTAATATTTCACGTTACATGGTGTTATAGTAAAACTACTAAACCCCAAATGCATTTAACAACGACAGTTTTATTTATATTCAGATTATAAAATGATTTTTAATACTACATATAATCATGGAATGGAAGAAAAGTTACCGTAAAGGCAGCCCTTGAGATCGCAGTTAGCTTCAAATTCTTTCGCCGAGTGGAACCGGAATCGTTCATTCTCAAAATGGATGGGACTGTCATGTAACGGTGTCAAGGTGGAGTTCCATGAGAAGGAAACGGTTACGGCATGGTCGGCTACTTGATAGACGGCTTTGCTTTTCGACCCATAGAAGTTGATCAGTCGGTAAACTGCTCCACGTACCATATGAGGTAAGAATCTTTGAACACGGCCAGATGGTACAAAGCCTTGAATGGCAGTTCCCTGTTGATGAGGCGAAGGTGAGTACCATTTATAGTATGGAGCTTAATGCAATAAAATATTATAAAAGCAAGACAAAGCTAATACGATTTATAATTGGAAGGTTAATGCGCATACTCAACAAACCTGTTCATCAATAAGAAGAAGCTCGAGACCGATTAGAGCCTTCGTTGCTGGATTTATAGCCTCCCAAAAATGGATAAGCCGGAAACGCAACTCGGCTTCGTGGGGTCCGAGGGAGACGTCTTTGAAGAACATGACATTCTCGGAATCTACGGACGCGAGAGGAGCCTTGCCGTTTGCCTTCATAGTGATCGCCTGAGTTTAATCGGAGGAGGCTTTCGGGTTATAGGTTTACGAAGATGGGAGATGATATATGATATATATAAGGAGAAATAGGGGAAAAAGGAGAGGGAGGTGGAAGGAACTCATTCAATGGAGTTTTAAAGAAGAGATTGATTGGAAAGCAAATTGATACGGATGACAGAGAAGGAGAAAGTGAATCGGCTTAGGGTTTGTCGAACTAAGGGGAAAAAGAAACGATTGGGTTAACGGGTGATATTTCAATGGATTAACGGGTAAGGGTTTGGTGATTAGAGAAGAAACGGATTGGATTAACGGGAAACGGATTGGATTAACGGGTTAGGGTTATGGATTCACGGGTGAGGGTTATGGATCAATGGGTTAGGGTTCGCGAATAGATAGGGGAAGAAATGGTGAAACGGTGAAACAGAAGGTGGGAGGAGATGGATCAGATCGATTAACGGGTTACGATTACAGTAAGGTGAATTAGAGAGATGAGAAGCAAAACGGATCTGGGGAGAGAGAGTATGCGATTCGTTAAGTGAAAAAGGAAAAGGGGTTACTCTCACCGCTTCACGCATATGCATATGGGATGGGCCGGGAGTGTTTGATGGTTACAAATCATTCACGATTTGGGTTAACAGAATGGGCCGTAATTGCTGATTCAACTTGGGTCAAACAAATGGGTAAAACAAATGGGCCATATCAGTAAACAAATGGGTAAAACAAATGGGTCATACTTACTGATATTTTAGCAAAAATCGATGTGGACGTGGCAAAAGGAAATGTTTTGATTGGTTGAATATATTGGCTGACATGGATAGCCTAGCCTTTCACTATATTCACCTTTTAGTATTAGATAGATTTTGCAGATGTTACTCCGCGAAGTTCGTTGAAGTACAATGGGATAAAGAAGACTGGGTTGCTGAGTTGAACAATTACATGGACTGTCTCTCGATAACTCGCCACTCTTCTTCTCTTTTTCAGATCTATTCATGTTTTTCTGATGTTTGTAATCAATTTATAAGCTCTCTTTTTGAGTTCCGTTTTTCTTGGTTCTCATGTATTCTAACATGACAATTTAGATGGAAATTTTTTCACTGCCATTTTTGAGGTTGATGGTGAGCTGAATCCAACTAGGTAAATCTCTGATGTTTGTGGAAAAACTGTTTATATGAATGAGACATTTGATCTGATTTTTTTAATAGGTTGTTAGCAATGTGAGCAGAGCATTGGGCTAACATTGATTGTAAAGGTGAGAATCTCCTTGAGTTATGTATAGTGTGTCGAATTTTTCTGAAGCTCATACATGACATTACATGGGTAAGTACAATTAATATGTTGCTAACACCGTGATGGTAAATTTGCAACAAATGATGTCACATGGTAAAATGATGAGTCTCTCTTCTTATTGCAGCTTTTCATAGTGTGTTAACTGAAAATTTGTTCCAGAGTCAATTATATTGAACTCCTACTTACTTCATGATTCTTTTTTTTTATTATCATGATTCATTATCATGACTTTTTAAATTTCATGAATATGAAAAATATAAGCTGAGAAATTTGCCCGTCTCAAAGTGTATATGGCCTCTCTTTATAAATATATGTTCACTATATTTTACAAATGCAAATATTCCAACTCAGCGTCTTACAAATGCAAATATTCCAACTTTTTCTCATCTTTTTTTTTATTTAGTAGTACGTAACAAAACAGTGAGATCAAATTATTGAAGTTAAGTAACAATTGGGAAGTGATGAAACCACCAAAGAAAGAGTTCCCATCAAAAAAAAAAACCCTGAAACACATTGTTGCTTATGGTAACACAACACACACTATCTGTGATAAAAAAAATTGCATAGAACAACTTCGAGCACAAAAATACTCTATTTGCTGAGGTTCATATGAGTACCTTTAATTACAGTGCATGCATGGTCAGTTAGTCACATCAATGTTAAAAGAAACCCCTAAAATTATCCACATTTTCCGTTACAAATAAAAGGCCCTCAGGATATCCATAAGTTGTACGACCTAAACATTTACTAAATTTCCATAACTTTATCACATCATCCGGTTGCACACAAAAAAAAACATATCTAAACCACAATTGTTATAGAATAACGTCTACCACACACAACCACCACCTCACACCCCAAAGACAACATACCACACCAACAACAGTCCAATTTATATAAAACAAAATACAAAGAACTAATACACAAAACTAATACAAACAAATATATATTTTTTTGTAAAAATGTATATGGACAATCCGCACGTATCTCGGACAAACCACTGATAAATATATATATATATATATATATATAACTTTCTTATTTAAAATTTATTTTATATCAAACATATAGATTCTTATATAAATTTAATTTACATCAAACAAATAGATAATTAAGTTATATGTCCATTTTATGAAATTGTGTATAACGTTTTGGGAAAATATCTCATAATGGGATACTGATAAAAGGTTTTATTACGAAAATGCCTTTTATTAAAGAAATAGTAAATAATAAACCTAAATGATCCAGATGTGGTTCAAAACCGAGAACTGCCACCAAAGCTGTTATATAACTATTATGGGAATATCGCAAAAAAATGTTCAAAGTGTCACTCATTAGTATTTTAAACTTTAAACTTATTTAATTAGTATATTAAACATTCAACTTGGCATTTGTATCATAAAAAAAATCCCCTTAGTTTACTTGTTCTTCAAACCAAAATTGTAACATAGTAACCTATAATAGTTGTGACGTGTCTATTTTTTAACTTTTGCTTAATGCAAAATGGATTTAACAGTAAATAATGATAAGAAAATAAATACAAATAGAAAATTACAGAAAATTGAAAAATTGAATTAAAATGAATATATTTTCTTAAAATTTAAAGATTTTTAAATGCAATTTTTACAAACAAAAAAATAATAATTAAAAATCATCTAAAGGCTATGAAATATTCTTTAAAAAATAATTTCAAGCATTATCACCATTAACATGAACAATTTTCGTCATATTTTCAGTAAAAGTAACATTTTGGGCATATTGATAATTACAATCATGTCAAAAACATTATTTTATGTATGTCAAAAATTGTCAATGTTTGATGATATCAACATATCAAAATTAAAATTTTTAAAACTTACAAAATGTTATTATTAATTGTAATATGACAAAAAAGTGTTACTTTTAAGGGTGATTTATCCAAGGGAAATTGTCAAAAATACCACTTTCCTTGTACCACTTTTCAAAAATACCTTAATCACTTTTACCTTTGTTTTTAAGAGGAAAAAACACACTTATAACCTTTGGATTAATTAATCTAAGACTTTGGTTTAGAGTTAAGGGGTGGTGTAGGGTGAGGGTAGGGTTTAGGAATGTAAAATTTAGGATTCCAATTAATGTTAAAAAAATTTCCCCTTAAAAAAGTGGTATTTTTGAAAATGCCTCTTTAATGAAGGTAAAAATGAAAAATGGTACAAGAAAAAGTGGTATTTTTTTGTAATTAATCTATATTAAGTTCATTGTATAGCGTAGCTTTCTTTTGCTAAATTTACCTTTTCTATTTTATCTTAGAAAATTTAGTTTTAGAAGTTTTGACATTTAGTAAATCATAATTTTTCATATTTTGGTTGGTTGTTTTAAATTATATGTTGACATCTTTAAAAGTCTTACTTTTTAGGAAACTTTACTTGGAATGACTCTAGATTATCTTAGAATGACTAGAATGACTCATATTAAAATTTAAATATTAGACTCAAATGAGATACAAGCATCTTGACAAATACAACAATTCTACTCTTTGCCGTCGAAAATATTAACATAAAAGAAAGAAAAAAGGAACAAAATAAGAAAGGGTTAGGTCCATCCCGACACCGTAGAAGGAGACGAAGGAGAAATATCCAATCGAGAGTTGTCGTCATCCCTATCTCACTTCGGCAACATCTCTTCTGTCACATACCCCCTCTTCACAGCCCCCCCCTCTCGATTTCTCCATCTCCTCCGTCACAACCTCCCCCCCCCCCCGATTTCTTCATCTCCTCCGTCACATCTTCGAAATCTCCCACTCCGGCGACATCTCCTCCGTCACAGCCCCCCCCCCTCGATTTCTTCATCTCCTCCGTCACATCTTCGAAATCTCCCACTCCGGCGACATCTCCTCCGTCACAGCCCCCCCCCTCGATTTCTTCATCTCCTCCGTCACAGGGCCCCTCGATTTCTTCATCTCCTCCGCCACAGCTCCGGACTCTCCTCCGTCACAACCCTCCCTCGTTTTCGTTTTTGAGTCAATAAAATTAAACCTGTAAGTGTTATCCCTATCCAATTCCAAGTTGTTTCTACACTTTTATAACTATTATTGGTTGATTCCATGTTTAATTTTGAAAACCCTAAAATCGCTATATTGGTTGAAATCGATATATTGGTTGTATGTTTGTAGATTGAAAGTTTGTAGACTCCAATTCCTGATTTTAGCATAGCCTCTAATTCTTAATTTTGATATTCTTAGTTATGGTTGAAATCGATATTCTTTTAGCAGCGGTTGTTAGTCTTTTAGCATAGACTCTAATTCCTAATTTTAATTGCATGTTTCTACACTTGTTTTATTGATTGTGAAAGTTGGTAAATTGAAAGTTTGTAGACTAATTCCTAATTTTTTTTAGCAACGGCTCAGACAGTTTTTTTCAGAAGTTTAATTTCCATTTCCTTTAGGACCACCAGAGTTTAACTTTGTAGAAATTATCATCTCTAATTCTACATCTTTGTTTTTGTATTGTATTGTTTTGATGTTAAAAGTTATGAGATTAATACAAAGGAAGGGTTGTTAGTGTTTGACCACCAGAGTTTAACTTTGTTTTTGTTTTTGAAAACTTAGCTTATGCGATTAGTAAACATCCAACTAACTTCCAAGTGTTTTATTTTTTTAGGTATGGGTTCTTCTTCTGGGATGAGAAACTATCTTAAGCGTCTGTATGAGGTTGGGAAAAGCCCAATTCAGAATAGAAGCATGAACCATAGTTGTTTTCTGTCCAACATTCAAGCGGTTGAAGAAGCTGTTGGGGAAGATGTTTGGAATGAGCTGAGAGAGTCAGCTATTTCAGTCATTGTTAAGCTGAAAGAGATGGAATATATTTGGTTTGCGGAACTTGTTCACTATTTCCTTGTCAATCAATTGGCAATTGAGAGCATACATGAGATTTGGTCTTTGATAGACTGTATGTCATTGCGGTTTTCTTTGTATGAGTTTGGAGAAATTATGTGTCTGAATTGTGATGCTTTCGACAAGCATGAGGTTGTGTATCTGGACCATCAATTTTTCTACATTGAACGAGTTACAAGCCATATTTCCGATTTGCAGAAACTGGTCTCGAGAGAAGCGAGTGATGATCGATTTGCTGAGTCTGCTATCCATTGGCATATTTGGCATTTCAAGCAATAGCAGAATTCCATTGCATTGTGCTATAAGGGTGATGGACATTGCAGCTTTCCAGCAATATCCATGGGTCCGGGTTGGATTTTACGATCCTTGTGGATTCAAAGTAATCACCTAACAAGGAAAGAAGAGCTACACACTTCACGGTTATGTTCATGTGCTCTTAATATGGATTTATGAGTCTGTTCCTGGTATAGGAGAAAAATATGGGAATCGGATAGAGGGAGCTGATGTTCCTCTTTTTTCATGGCGGGGATCTCGTACCCGTATCAACTTCTCATATTTCTGTGATCAAGAAAAGATAAAGTATCAGAAGGTATGAACATAAGTTGTATTTCTTCCATTTGAATTTTATATGTCTTACTAATTTTGTATATTACTTAACAGGCTCGTGTGAGTATATGATTATGAAGCCAATGGAGGATAGATATCCGAAGTGGGTTCATAATTAAATCTTTACTGATCTAGACAGCATGATAAAAGACATCCTCGATGGCCAGCTAAATGAGAATTTTTGGGATGTAATGTCAACTCCCAAAGGAGAGAAAAGAAAATATGGTGTTGCCGCATCTGCTGTTCCAAATGTGAGCCCTTCTACTAAACGAAAGAAGGGCATAGAACCTGCATATGGAGGTGAAGTATTTGATTGGTATGTACAAATGTTCCTAATGTTAATGAAAGAAACTTGATTTTCGTTTTAGCACTGACATGGTTCCCTTTTGCTCTATGCATATTGAAGCTTGCAGCTCACAATGTTGCTATACGTGGCTGAGTTGAGTCAATTACCACCCTCACTGCAAAAATAGAGAGCATAGATGTTAGTATAGCTGACAAATTTAGTAAGAATTTAGAAGGTACCATACAAGTTAATGTGGATTCTAGAATGGGTGCATTTGAGAATGAGTTGATGAAGAAGATCGCAAGTTTGGAGGAAGATGTCAAATTTTTTAAAAGCAAGGCTGATATAAACATTCCCTCTGGAAATTCCAAGGCCTACGAGGATGATGATGCTTCTAGCAATGACTTAGTATGATCCATTTATCCATTTTTATTTGTTTATCTCTAAATTATTACTAATTCTGTTATTTATTACTTCAATCATGGAAGGTTCAAAAGAAGATCAGTTCACAAGATGGTTTGCCAATACTGTTGTTAAGAAGGAGAAGAAGGCAAACAAGACGACGGAGAATGATGAGCTTAATACTAAGAAGGTGCCACTTAAAAATTGAAGAAGGAGAAGAAAGATGAAGTGCCACTGAAAAAAAGTGAAGAAGGAGAAAGCATTTGTCATCCCGCAGCTGAATGACAAATCTATTTTGACTGAAGATTGGGAAGATCATCTGAAATGGGAGAAGGCTGAGAAGTGTAGGAAAGTGTTGGAAGCACTTGCTGGCAGTATAGAGGAGCCTGCACGTAGAGGCAAAGACAAAGACTCAAGTATGGCCGTACGTAGGGAATTCAACAGTGAAGCGTATAATTATTGGTGTCACTGTTTCGAAGAAGGCTTATGACCCATTAGCTAAAGTCGAGGGAGGAAAACTGTAGAAAGTTTTGGACTTCATTATGCGAGATTTGTAAGTTTTCTCTCTTCCATCTTATCTTATTCGTAGGGTATGATCCTTGAATGCTATGTTTTCCATTTTAGGGACCAAGACAAAATTAAATACGAAGACAATAGTGCTCAATTTTACTTAAAGTTAATGGTACCAAGAGAAGCGTGGCCAAGAAGCAACTAGGACTGGCTCTGTGACTCGGTGAGTTTTTCTTTTCTGATTATGGTACCATGATATTAATGGCTTACAGATTTTAAGCAATGGTTTTGTTTTTTTGCAGCAAATGGCCGCATCAATGCTCATGTTTCACAAACGTTCCATGCAATCCACATCTCCATATTCCTCCTCTCGAATTGCATTTATAGATCGGTGGTTTGTGAACGCATGAGTTAATGACTACAACAAAATGGACAAGGATACGAAGAGAAAAGACTTGTTAGATATGTACAACAAGGCTTTCAATGGAGAATACACAAATCAGTTTGTGACGGGTAAAAAGTGGTTTATATATGTCGACAACTTGTTTCTCTGCCACCTTATTAACGGAAACCACTGGGTGGCCCTACACATTGATTTAAAGAAGACGATAATCCATGTGTATGATAGTATTCCGAGTGTGGTGGAGGAAGAAGGGAAGCTGCGTGAGGAGTACAGACTATTCACGAAAATGATTCCACTAGTTATTAACAAGATGCTGCCTCCTAAAGTGCAAAAGAAGACTGAGAAGCAGTTCGCCTTACGTAGGCACAAGAATGTCCCACCAAACGACGACCCAGGTGATTGTGGTGTGTACTATTTGAAGTATATTGAATGTCTGGCTATTGGAAGTACATTTGACGGCTTAAGTGATCAGATCATATCGGCTCTACGAATGAAGTTGGCAGCCGACATCTTTGAATAGGTGGCAGAGGTTGGTGCGGAAGAATGAAGAGGTTGCTGAGGTTACTGTGTTGGCTTATGATATTTCAAGTGTTCTAGGACGTGTAACTTGCATGATTTTATTTTAGTAAGTGTAGTAGTACGTTTAACTTGAATGGATGTATAACTTGGCAGGTTTTCCTTTGGTATCTATGTGGTTTGTTATGGTTTGTTATGGTTTGTTATGTGGTTTCGATGTGGTCTGTTATGTATATATAGGCTCGGTTTTTTTGGTGAATGAAATGTAATGTAACACCAAAGAAAATTGACCAAAGCATGAAAGTAAATGAAATGCAATGTAACACCAAAGACAAATGATCAAAGTGTATATGTAAATACCATCTAATGACCAAAGCATGAAACTATATCGAATACTCATTACTTAAGAGGGCATGTTTTAGAATTATATATCGTCTGGTAACAAATTCTACATGTGTGTTCCTTCCTTGGCTGCTTCTTCTCTACAACTTCTCCAAAATAGATTTATGTCTTGATTTTTTGGGTCTTCTAGGTGGTTGGCGAACATCAGGTGGTAAACAGATTTTGTTTGCAACTTTTTCTGGAATTGGAACAGCATCATCTTTGGGCACAATAGCATTGAAATAAGCATTGTAAAGGTACTTCTTCCGATAGTAATAGTGACAAATGTCGGGGTCGAAATCGGGTACGACGGAATCAACGTAAGAAATCTACCGGGAAATGCGCCCTTTGTGAAAGAGATAATATCTTAAAAGACAAAGGGGAACGGGAAAATCAAAGTCAAATCTCGGCTGACCATGAAGGAACGGTCTGCATAGATAAGCCATCAGGAAGAGTGTGTCTTAAGACGTCGGGTAAACGTATCCCCGAACGACAATATGACGAAACGACTAGAAGACTCAATCATCCAACTCCCTAGATGGATAAGTTTGCAAGCAAGACGTCCAACTCGTCGAACGGGCAAAATCAAACCACAAGAACCAAAAAACTCACCCGTTCGGCAAGTTGGATGGCATGGCTCAACCAACTCGCCTATTCAGCAAGTTGGACAAGCCTAACTTGCCGAACGGGCGAGTTGGGTGGATCAAAACAACCAACTCGCCCGTTCGGCGAGTTAAGAATTGCAAGAAATCCGACTCGCCCATTCGGCAAGTCGGATCAATCAATCCACTTTCACCTCGTCCTTGTAAATCTCTCTTTCAAAACTTGATCGAACTTATCTTTGTTCTGTCTCGATCGGGATTGATATTGGAACTTTACCGAAAGAACTCGTTTTCTCGAGAAAGGATCTGGTCGATCATATGAGACAGTAATGGTTAACTAAACACCTGGAGTTGCACGTCCCATACGAAAGATCCTAACTCTCGGACGACGTCGTCTTAGGCATTTTCTTTCAATAAAATCATAAAAACGCCTAAGTAAAAAAACGGCCCGAGAAGGTCTAAAACTCAACTAAAGGCCCACTCACGATTTTATCCGAACTCGAGCCCAAAATTTGTGACGGTTTATCTTTTATTTTGCAGGAAAGGATAAATTTTAAGTTCGGAAGATAAATGTCAAGATCGGAGGATAAATGTTAAGTTTCCGAAGATAATCATGAAGATCGAGGAAAAAATGAATATTTCCGCGAAGCGATAAATTCGACCAAGAGCAGAAGGAGAAAGAGCAAACCGCCTCTAGAGGAGTATATAAGGACTTTGAGGGTGTGATGCAAGGGACACATGAAAATATCTACTCAGAGCAAACGTAATAGGTAGAGCATTTAGGCAACTTTCCGTTTTTGTTATTCGAGTTGCGACTCAACTAGGGTTTTGCAGTCTTAGGTTGTTAGAACTAGGAATCTCGCCAACAGCTCTTATATCTAAGGCTCATATCCTATTGTAAACGCTCATACGCAAATTTGGAATAAGACATTTGTTTGCTCTCTTTTTGATTCTTACTTTATTTTTCCATCTTTACTTCGTATTCTATTTGATTGGCGTGTGGTTTAGCACATATTCGAGACCTCTGGGAAACTAGTTTTACCCTGCGTTCCTAATTCAACAAAAATCGACACTGCGAATTTCGGTTCCTACAGTTTGGCACTAGGAGGGGGGATGGATCAATCTAACTCTCAGCTATCAACGCTCAATCAAACCATGTCAGATCTCAAAAACCAACACTCATGATGACATCGTCATCGACAGAAACGTTGAAAACACTCCAGCGACGAACGTCATTGCGGTCAACTCTGACGCAGACACCGCAGTGTTAGAGGAGGTGAAGAAGATGTTCTCGACTTTTGACAAGAAGTCGGCAGAACATGATAACGTCATGAACTACCTCGCTAAACAGTTTGAAACTCTCACTGCGAGGAACTGGGTCATTTTTCCGCGTGGAACAACCCGAATCTGCGTAAGAAGACTCGACTTCGCAACACCTTTGGACCGGTCCGACAACGCGGAAGGCAAACTGTCTGGACAAAACCCTGACGAAGTGACCCCCGCACCAAAAAAGAAAAACCCGAGAGATCTTCCTCCTATTAAGGAAGATAAAGAAGGAGGATAAGTCGAACACGTCGACGTGGAATCTAGCAGTCAGTCCAAACCTAGGAACGAAGACGCAGACATACATCTGTGCCGCACAAGGAGCCGGGCAGCTCGGGACGAATCCCAGTTTGACACCCCTATGAACGAAGAAGAAGAAGGTATTTTCTGGAATGAACAGGAAGAACTGGCCGAAGAGAAAACTCGGAGCACTAGCAGAAAAAGCCGACAAAGTTGGAAATTTGCTAGCAAGAGTTCTGATATTCGCAATCTCCACGACGATCTCATGAAAACGGTGGCCGAAATTAGCGCGGTGAAGTCCCAAATCCACCACGCTACTAACACCACATCCGAGATCGATCTGTTGCTCGAAAAGGCTCATAAAACACCCTTCACTACTCGTATCACCGAAACTAGGGTTTTGGATCCTGGGAAGGTCAAAGTGATACCATACGACGGAACAACTGATCCTAAGGCATACCTACAGGATTTTTAGGTCGATGGGTAGAGCCAGGTTCAGAGAAAACGAGAGAGACAGTGGCGAATGCCGCCTCTTCGTAGAAAACCTCCGCGGAGCAGCTCTAGAATGGTTCTCTCGCCTCAGGCGAAACTCCATCGGAAGCTTCCGCCAACTCGCCTCAGAATTCCTCAAACAATACTCGATGTTCATATATCAAGAAACCTCCGATGTGGACCTCTGGAGAGGATGAAACTCTCCCCAACTTCATAAAACGTTTCAAAACCGTCATGGCTAGAGTCTGCGGGATAAGCGACAACGTTTGATAGATGCACTTCGAAAAACGCTCTGGTTCAAGACGAAGTTCAGAAGGTCTTGTCCCAGAAATGGAATCCAATAGAGAATGCGCCAAAGGATCCATGGTCGGATCAGAAATTAAAAAAGAAAAATCCTCACAACGACAAAAGCGTCCAGCGTGGAGACCCAAACGCAAGGAGCGCATAGCTACACTATTAACTTCGGATCAGAGAAAGGATGGACGATGGGTAACATGTGGACCCGTAATCCGAATTACGACAAAAACGCCTTCTGCGACATTCACCAAACGCGCGGACAGATCTCCGTAGTTTTGCAAAGATGCTTTTTTGAGAACTCTCCATAGTCTCCAGCGTGAAAGATCTCATCCG
Source organism: Moricandia arvensis (assembly GCA_905132765.1). Classification (NCBI taxonomy): domain Eukaryota; kingdom Viridiplantae; phylum Streptophyta; class Magnoliopsida; order Brassicales; family Brassicaceae; genus Moricandia; species Moricandia arvensis. The sequence continues at coordinate 16,797 of CAJHQP010000543.1, read as the reverse complement.
AGATTCGGACCGCTTGATGCTCCCTTGGATAGCACATCGGGAAAAACAGACTTCCATGGCTTGATCATGGGAAGCAGTAAATAGATATGTTCATTGTTTGACTCATATCTTCCAAACCACAAGGCTTCTACGCATGAAATCACTTCGAGAATGATCTCAACTTAATCAGATCAAACGGAGTTCAGATGTAGGAGTTAAGCCATTTACAAACCAGGTGATCTTCAGTTCTTGTGAATTCAGACATGTGCGCATTCAGGTGAGCTGGACCGACACTGCCTTGGAGCTGGATGAGCTAATTGACACTATATTGGATGAGATGAATACTCAATTTATATGGAATTACACTATCCTAGACGAGCTGAGCTGGATTGACACTCATTTGGACGATCTAAGCGAGCTAGTTCGATCTTCCAAGTTGGTTTGACCACCCGTGAAGCTACAATTGATCAACTCCATTTCTGATGAAACAATCTCATATCTTGAAGTTTATAAGACATATTCATGGGCCAAAATACTTAGAGAAAGTAAGGAACACTTTTTGGATCAGTGGTCTTTTGTGATTTGGTTTGGGCCGAAAGAAGGATCCAAAGAAGCTGTTTTGTTTTTTTAGAAATGGATTTCGACCAGGCCTTAGACAAGTGATTCATTAGCCCATTTTTCATCAAGAGAAGACCAAGAGAGCTGCAGGAGAAGTCAAGGTCGTGGGAGGCCAAGAGGCAGTCCAAGTTTTAGTCAAAGACTTTATTTAGTCAAGTCTTTGTTTATATTTTATATGCCTTGTTTTTAGCACATTGTTATTTGGATTTCTACAACTTGTAATCCTATAAATAGGACCTAAGAGCCACGAAATAAATCATTGAGTTTCCACTTTTATTTGAGTTTATCTTTTTGTTCTTTGTTTAGAACACTTCTTGTTTCTTGTTGAGTTTCCTCCAAGTAAACATTCTCTATTTAGTTGGACTTATGCGTCATATCAAGCAACGTTTAGAAACCCTTCTTTTGTTGGACTTGTGCATCATATCAAGCAACAACTGAAGTCTGGTAGTATCAAGAGACTTTCCGCCCCTCTTGTGTCACCATTCGATCCACCAGTTCTCCATTTGGCGAGTTCATATCCCCTTAATCTGATTGAGTGATCATGTCCGAATCTTGGACGTATCAAGTGGTATCAGAGACACTCAACCTGTACTATCTTTTCATCTTCCATTTTTAAAACACTTCTTCTTCTTTCTATCTCAAATCCGGCCACTACCTTACCTATCGCCATTCTTCGATTAAAAAAGAAAAAAAAAGATCTATCAAAAAATTGATTTATTTAGCTAGGTGGTGGAAGAGAAATCATAATGGCTGAAGAGAAATCCAACCTTGGAGTGGTTAATACGGATTACAAAACCAATTCTCTTATCTTTCTATCTTGTGTTCATCTCTTATTTACTTGGAGAAAGCATTAAATTGCTTGATTTGTTCTCTTAGAACTTTGAGAGGAGACTCTTGAGTGACTACTAAAATCTGAGAGAAACACTTGAGTGAGTGAGTGAGATTAAACACTTGAGAGAGTGAGGATTTGTATCTGCTTATCTTTTGTGTTGAGAATTTTCAGGTTAAGATGTTTGGACTTCACAAGAAGAGTAGCAAAGAAAAATCCCAACAACAAGCTATCTTTAAATCTTCATCTCAAAATTTGTTGAATACTTTTAATGGTTTTGTTACTGTGCAGGAAAGGCAAAGAAAACCACAAGAGATTCTAAACATGAGGTGCAGAGAGCAGTTTAAACCATCTAGAGATGAAGCTGGTCAAAGGAGGCTTTTTCGTCGGTTTAATGTCCAAGAGATCTGTGATAACTTTGAGAAAGAGATGATGAAAATCCTTAAGGACGTCAACAAGATTCAAAATAAGAGTACAACCACACATGCACTAGTATCTGAACCATCAATATTCACCCGTGAAGAACCCAAAGGTAAATCTGAAAACAACCTTGAAGAGCTAAAAGATTTTTCAGATTCTTTACCCATTTTTGATGAATATAATGAAGAGCTTTTGGAAAGTTTGATCATTTGTGAGGATGAATGTGATCTTCCTTCTCCAAAATCTGATTTTATGTTTGATGATGAAGAGACTAATGGACTAACTTGTTTTGAACCGTAGCATCCGAGTAGTCTTGTTCTAGTTTCACAGGATTTTGAGGAAGAGCCATTAAACTACCCACATCAAGGACCATTACTTGACACTAGGAGACCCACGGACGATGATCTAGGTCTCATCTTTGATGAGGAAGACGAACTTGGTCCAATCTTTGATGAGGAAGCATCAAGCATAACAACCAACAACATGGAGAACCATCTTTGCTTTGATTCAGGCACAACTCCTACTACTTTGTTCACAAAGCACTGTGAGGAATCTGATTTGATTAATTCTCTGTCTGAATTGTTTGTTAAGATCAGTTCTCAAGATGTGAAACGTTTTGGTTTTAACAAAGTAAAAGAATTTTGTGTTTCATATTCTGTTTTCGAAAACATGTTTACTTCTTTAAAAGTGTTTGAACCTGATGAACTTTTTGATTAATTCTCTGCCTGAATTGTTTGTTACGATCCGTTCTCAAGATGTGAAACGTTTTGGTTTTAACAAAGTAAAAGAATTTTGTGTTTCAGATTCTGTTTTCGAAAACATGTTTAATTCTTTTAAAGTGTTTGAACCTGATGAACTTTTTGATCAAAGACGTTTTCAAAATGACAATGACGTCCATTCTGATATTTTTTTGAGCTTTGATCAGTTTTAAAAACATAAAACAAAGTTTGATCATCTTGAAAAAATCATTTGAGCTTGTTTTGCAACAACCATATTTATGTTTCCGAAAACCTTGTGATTTCTTAGTTTGTTTTAAGGATAATGATTTTGATCTGATTTTTCCTAGTCATGAACTGATTACTGATTATTTGTTTTCTACAACACGTGCCTGGAAAGAGCTTATGATTTTGTAGAAAACAAAATCACTTAGAGCTGAAACCGATTTTTGTTGTGATTTTGTTTTGAAACCTGTCCATTCTTATTCTAAATCTGATCTTGATCTTTTGTGTTCTAAATCTAAGAAACTTGTGCATGTTTTGAAATGGTTCTTTAGGAACTATGCAATCACGTGCCTGGAAACCTTTCAAATAATTAATTCTTATTTTGATGTGAATTTTGAAAGGCTGAAACTTGTGCTACATGTTCTTCGGAAAGACACTTTGATTTCTTATTTGAACAAGTACATATCTTGCATTTATGATCCTGGTATTTTAATGTTTGTTTTGAGTACCCAGGATAAAAAGGTTCATCCTCAAAAAAGAGAAAGCATTGACCGTGCTTATCAGCCTGAGATTTGGAGACGCATGTACGCAAAGAAAATGGCATCAATACTCCAAGGAGATAAAATGGATTTGAGGTCAAATACTTTTAAAGAGGGAGGGAATGATGCTCCCTTGAATACCACATCGGGAAAAACAGACTTCCATTGCTTGATCATTGCAAGCAGTAAAGATATATGTTCATTGTTTGACTCATATCTTCCAAACCACAAGGCTTCTACGCATGAAATCACTTGGAGAATGATGTGAACTCAATTATGGAGCTCCTTGAAGAAGAATCAGATCAAACGGAGTTCATATGTAGGAGTTAAGCCATTTACAAACCAGGTGATCTTCAGTTCTCGCGAATTCAGACATGTGTGCATTCTGGTGAGCTAGACCGACACTGCCTTGGAGCTGGATGAGCTAATTGACACTATATTGGATGAATACTCAACTGATCTGGACTTACACTATCCTAGACGAGCTGAGCTGGATTGACAGTCATTTGGACAAGCTGAGCGAGCTAGTTCGATCTTCCAAGCTGGTTCGATCACCCAAGAAGCTACAATCGATCAACTCCATTTCTGATGAACCAATCTCATATCTTGAAGGTTATAAGACATATTCATGGGCCAAAGTACTTAGAGAAAGTAAGGAACACGTTTTGGATCAGTGGTCTTTTGTGATTTGGTTTGGGCCGAAAGAAGGATCCAAATAAGCTGTTTTGTTTTTGTGGAAATGGATTTCGACCAGGCCTTAGACAAGTGATTCATTAGCCCATTTTTCATCAAGAGAAGACCAAGAGAGCTGCAGGAGAAGTCAAGGTTGTGGGAGGCCAAGGGGCAGTCCAAGTTTTACTCAAAGACTTTATTTAGTCAAGTCTTTGTTTCTATTTTCTATGCCTTGTTTTTAGCATATTTTTATTTGGATTTCTACAACTTGTAATCCTATAAATAGGGCCTAAGAGCCACGAAATAAATCATTGAGTTTTCCTCTTTTATTTGAGTTTATATTTTTGTTCTTTGTTTAAAACACTTCTTGTTTCTTGTTGAGTTTTCTCCAAGTAAACATTCTTCATTTCGTTGGACTTGTGTGTCATGTCAACCAATGTTTATAAACCCTTCTTTTGTTGGACTTGTGTGTCATATCACGCAACAACTGAAGTCTGGTAGTATCAAGAGACTTTCCGTCCCTCTTGTGTCACCATTCGATCCAACAGTTCTCCATTTGGCGAGTTCATATCCCCTTAGTCTGATTGAGTGATCATGTCCGAATCTTGGACATATCAAGTGGTATCAGAGCCACTCAACCGGTACTATCTTTTCATCTTCCATTTTTAAAACACTTCTTCTTTCTATCTCAAATCCGGGCCACTACCTTACCCATCGCCATTCTCTGAATCTAGGACGTATCACCGTCCCCCCCCCCGAAAAACGACAGGACTCCTCAAACAGAGAAACCTTCCCAAGGGAACCAATCGAGAGGAAAGAAAGGAAGAAAGCAGGACGATAAGGGCAACGACAGCAACCGACGCAGGGTAAACATGATCATCAGCGGATCACAATTCTGCAGCGATACCGTCTCGGCCATCAAAGATTATCTACGCAAGGTCGAGACAAGCGAGAATTCGCCAATCTGGCCCACGATCAATGACAATCCAAAAGGAGCAATCACTTTCGATGAAGAAGAGGCTGGTGGAATCGATAAGCCACACTGCGATCCACTCGAAATTAATCTCATAATAAGAGATCTCGGGGTCTCTAGGGTTCTCATCAACACGGGAAGCACGGTCAACATCATATTTCGCGACACTCTCAAAAGAATGAACGTCGAGTTAGGCGAAGTTGTACCTTCACCTAAGCTACTAACCGGTTTCTCTGGCATGACATCAATGACCCTCAGTTCGATTCAATTACCCGTTGCGGCAAAAGAAGCCACCAAGATCGTCGATTTCGCGGTCGTCGATCACCCTGACATCTACAATGTCATTATGGCCACGCCTTGGCTAAACGCCATGAAGGCAGTCCCATCGATTTATCACTTAGGCGTTAAGTTCCCAACTCATAACGGGATTGCCGTGATTTGGGGCTGCCATAAGCAGTCGAGATGCTGTTTCCTGGCCGAGCACAAGCTAAGACAAATCACGAATACCGCGATGGAAAAGACAAGCGTCCGAAGATAGCCTAGGCGTCAGCCGAAAGTACTTCGGGAAAAGACGACCAAGAATCGTCGATTCTAGCAACAGCCAGAGAACAACAAGTTCCAGTGCCCAACGCATCAAACCCATCGAAGAAGACAAGTCCAGCGAAAGACGTCGACCCACCAACCGACATAGTCGACAAAAACACAACGGCCGAGTAAACAAACTCGCCCAAACAAGCAGAACTGTGAGATGGCTTGTTCCTCAAAAGAGGTACGTAGGCATCTCGTCAAAAGACGAGTTCAACTATCTCCCTCTCTAAAAAAAGCGGGGGGGGGGGGGGGGAGTGGGTACATATATGAATACTCGTATATTCCCATATTCAGAAATAATTTTTTTGCATTGTACTCGAAATTTTCGAAACTTTTTCGGCAATAAAGACTTCTTTATAATTTCGTAAATTTTCTATCACCTCGTAAAGAAACATTATCTTATACATCCATACACGAGCAAAACGATTATTGCACCATCCCAGAAACGGAAACTCGCAAAAAATCGTTTTGCCTCGAAATGGATCAACTCCACACCATCTTATCTCGGTCGAATCATCAATTCCCGACCGAAGCACGAGACCCTGGTCCCATATGCTCAAAACATTACTTACGCAAAGTAAGTTTTCAAAAAAAATAGGCGAGACGTCGTCTAAATTTTTGAGAACACACCCCCAGTCCATTCGCAACTACAAAAAACTCGGCAATTGGCCCCGCCGAGCACTTTAGCCTTCTTAAACAAACGCACCCAGGTCCGTCCTAAAGACAGATCCTCTCACATCCGACTAGGATAAATAGCGCGCTATAAAAGAAATCCAAAATTTTGGTCAGCACTTTCGGGAGACTTCAAAATTGTCCCTGAAGAGATGCTCGAGTCCGACCAGATAAGTTGGATAAGTCGAGAACCGATCGCGGACTTTAAATTGGAACAGAGTCAGGTTAAAATCGAAACAGGCAAAACAAGAGCTGATTAGTCATCGCAAAGCCTTAAACCGAAAGTAAACCTAGGTCTTTCCCTAAACCCAGCACACTGGTCTCTAACGTCTCAAGGCATGGTATCAAAATGATACGAGATCCTAAAAGCATGTCTCTTCATCCGTATCAAAACGTTCTCAAAACTTTGAAAATTCCCCGAACATCTCGCACAGACAACGAATAGGAAGATCCACAGAAAAGGGAGGAAGTCGAGATGACAACTCGAGTTTTCTTTCTACACTAAACAAATTCCAAACATTTTTTTTTAAAAACACCCTTTTATCATAACAAGCATTTTTCGAAAAAAATCTCATAAAAGATAGGGATTTAAGGCCACACTCGGCTAGTCCCGCTACATACGACCATAGTCGGCCAACAACGAAAAAATAGAAACATACAATAATGCAGAAGAAAGCATTCTCGAATCAGTCACGACCTCGCGATTACTCATCAAAATCAAAGCATCCGGTCATCGATCTACCGAGCGAATAGTCGCTGACATCCAAAGGAGCCGTCGGCTGGTTTACCTCACCCGTATCGTCGGCAGTCCCCGCCTCGGCCTCCACCGTGTCGGAAAAAACAGGAATCGGAACCCACTGTTCTCAAATCCTCTCCTCGATATGAGGAATCAAAATGTCCATATCCCTCTCGTTCATGCGCCCAGTCTTCCTCGCATATTCAGCACCAAACAAATAATCATGGGCCTGCATGAGGAATAGTCCGCCCACAGCGCCGCGACACTCGCGATAATCTCTGAAGTCCTTACAACCCTTCATAAGCTCCTTGAATTCATACGAGAACTTTTCGCGACGGGTCTTCATAACTTCGGCCACTTCCCTCTTCCCTCGCCTGTAAGCGCGACGAACCTCCATTGCGATCGAATCCCTCTCACGACGACGAGAACTTTCCAACTCATCTCTCAGACGACAATCTCATTGTTGGCTGTCTCAGCCTTGAAATGAGCCATGCGTGCCTCGTGGGAGCTCGCGTCAAGTGCTCGGTTCATCAAGAGGAGACCCTGCGAAGTATCTTAAAGTTAGGAAAAAAGCTCGTCCTTGAAAGAGAATAATAAGAACTTACCCCGTTGACCATCCTCGAGGCCCGGTAAACTCAGGGGTCTCGCTAGACCCACCTACGCCCGGAGGATAGTCAAAGCCAAGCAGCCCATCGAAATCGCCCCGATCACCACTCTTCCCACCTACTTGACTATTTAGGTAGTCTCTTAGTATATTGTCGGAGGAGCAGCGCTCGTTAGCCGCTTCATCCTCGACGATGATGTGTTTGTCCTTGTGAGTCATCGGTCTTTCCTCTCTCGTGAGAACCGCGCACGGAATGAATCCGTCCATGGTCACCTCCGACCCTTCCTCTACCGGCAGATATGGCTGTGACGAGAACGGTGGAGAGCAACAGCACGACGGACCCTTTATGGGTTAAACATTGCCCAAAAACAGGGGCGACCGCAAAGTAAGTCTCGGATGATATCCAGACCTTCCGGACTTAGAGGGAGAAGATTAGTCTCTAAAAATAAAATGTAAACAAAATATATTAGAGATTGAACGTCACCGAAACAAAAAAAAGAGAGAGAGGGGACACTTGATCAATGATACCTATCAGATCCCATTTAGTCCTAAAGACGGAGAGGCATTTGATTCTACAGATGCATCGTCAACACAAACGAAAAAGAAGTGCCTCTGCCATTCATGATAGTTCGACACGAATTCCCTTATGATCGTTATCTCCGACCAAGGCCTCAATTGAATTATGGACGACTTCCCGACCAATTTAAGCAAAGCGTCGAGATGGTTGCCATCAAGGGTCATACCTAATTCATAACTCAGCACAAGAATCCCGACAATATGCTACAAACCACAAAGGTTTATTTGACTAATCGATATCTTGGAACAGTCGAGAAGTCGCACTATGATCTTGGGAATAGGAAACCACAAATGGCACTGCATCAGGTACACCTCATAACACGTAAAGTAACCTTCGAGCGAAAACTCAGAAGCCACTCCAGCCTCCGGAAGACGAAATTCGACTGATTCAGGAACTTGAAAATGGCTCTTAATGCCAGCAAGCCCGTTCGGACAGCTTCTCATGGGACTACCCTCTACGGGGTTGGATTGAAATAGAGGCATGGACCACGTACCAGGTCTGGGAGGTTTCACTTCTCCCTTGAACGCCCAGTACGCCACGACTTCTTCAGAATCAACCAAGTGAGCCGAGAATTCCACCTTTGGCACAGCATCATTGTGTTGCAAGCTGGAACCATCAGCGACCGTTCCATCAGCGACAGAACGGTCGTTACGAGACTTTGAGGAAACCTTTCTTCTCGAAGACATGACTTTATTTTTACCAAAGGAAGGAAAGAGAGGAAAATATCTTTTGATTTTTGAAAAAAAGTTTGTGGAAATGAGCAAGTGAAGAATTTGAAAACCCACTCCACATACTTATAGAAGAAAGGATTCACTATTTCACCTCCAGGCTTCAGAGTTCAGACGTCAGATTCCGCCTAATTCATCCAATATGCCCGAAAAACGCTCACAAGAACATCACAGTTCTAACGAGCTTGGGGGCTAACTGTTGGGATCAAAATCGGTTAGGATGGAATCAACATCGGAAACCTACCGGGAAATGCGTCCTTTGTGAAAGAAAGAGATAATATCTCAAAAACAAAGGAGAATGGGAAAAATCGAGGTCAAATCTCGGCTGACCACGATGGAACGGTCTGCATAGATGAGCCATCAGGAAGAGTTTCTCTTAAGACCTCGGGTAAACATATCCTCGAACGGAAATACGATGAAACGACTAGAAGACTCGATCATCCAACTACCCGGACGGAGAAGTTGCCCAAGCAAGATGTCCAACTTGTGGCAAATCGAACCACAAGAACTGACCAACTCGCCCATTCAGCGAGTCGGACCAGTCCAACTTGCTAAATGGGCGAGTTGGCCAATGCAGGCTGACCAACTCGCCCTTTCGGCGAGTTGGACAGCACGGACCAACCAACTCGCCCGTTTGGCGAGTTTGACAGCACGGACCGACTAACTCGCCCATTTGGCGAGTTGGATAGCACGGACCGACCAACTCGCCCGTTTGGCGAGTTAGACAGCAAGGACCGACCAACTCGTCCGTTCGGCGGGTTAGACAGTGCGGGCCGACCAACTCGCCAAACAGGCGAGTTGGACATCGTGGGCCAACCAACTCGCTAGTTCGGTGAGTTGGATGGCATGACTCAACTAACTCGCCCATTCGGCGAGTTGGGTGGATCAAAACAACCAACTAGCCCGTTCGGCGAGTTGAACAAGTCCAACTCGCCAAACAGGCGAGTTAAGAAGCACAAGCGATCTGACTCTCCTGTTCGCCAAGTCGGATCAATCAATCCATTTTCACCTCTTCCTCGTAACTCTCTCTTTCAAAACTTGATCGAACTTATCTTTGTTTCGTCTCGGCCAGGATTGACATTGGAACTTTGGGATAATCTCATAAAAAATCATGAAAATGGCAAAAGTTTGTACTTTAAACCTTGAAATTCAAATTCTAACACTTTAAACAATGAAACTTGTTTCAATGACACATTATACATCGAAACTAACTTACTTGTTGCTCATATCAAAATTGTGACCGGTTACTGTTCATCAGCAGGTAAATTGGGTGATGTGGCGATTTTTGTTTTTTTTTTAAATAATCATTTTAATTAAAAACGAATAAAATTAGATAAAATTCAATATAAATTTTAAAAATTGATAAAATTCAGTTAAAATTAAGAAAAAAAATTCAAATAATAATAATAGTAATAAAATAAATTTAAAATTCCAAAACTTTATAATTAAATAAAATAAATTGTAAAACTCTACTAGAAATAAGAAAAAATAGTAAAAATAAGATAAAACAAAAAATGATAAAAATAGAAATTCAAAATATAAAAAATAATTAAATAGTAAAAATTGATCCGAGGAGGTTTGAGTTCAAGTACTTTTTCATTTTCAATTTTTGATTTTTTGATTTTTATAATTTTCTTATAAATTTCCTATTTTCTAGTTTTTATTGATTTTTACAATTTCTTTATTTTTATATTTTGAATTTCTACCTTTTTATCATTTTTATATTTTTCTATTATTTTTACTAATTTTTCTTATTTCTAGTCGATTTTTACAATTTATTTTTATTTTATTATAATATTTTGAATTTATAACTTTATTTTTATTACTATTGTTATTAATATTATTATTATAATTATTATTAGTATTTGAATTTTGAATTTTGAATTTTATTTTGTTTTCTTAATTTTTTTCTGAATTTGTATCAAATTTGTAAATTTATATTGAATTTATCTAAGTTTATTTGTTTTTTTAATTAAAATAATTGAAAATATTTTTTTTAAAAACCACCACATCACCTAATTTACCTGCTAATGAAAAGTAACCGGTGACAATTTTCACGTGTGCAACAAGTAAGTTAGTTTCGATGTTTAATGTGTCATTGTAACAAGTTTCATTGTTTAAATTGTTATCATTTGAACTTCAAGGTTTAAAGTGCAAACTTTTGCCAACTTCACCGTTTTCTCTAGAAAGGATCGGGTCGATCTTATGAGGCAGTAACGATTACCTAAACACCTGGAGTCGCATGTCCCATACGACTTAACTCTTGGACGACGTCGTCTTAGGAATGTTCTTTCAATAAAATTGTAAAAACGCCTAAGTCAAAAAACGGCCCGAGAAAGTCTAAAACTCGGCTAAAAGCCCACTCGCGATTTTATCCAAAATCGTGCCCAAACTTTGTGACGGTTTAGATTTTATTTTGCAGGAAGGGATAAATGTTAAGTTCAGAAGATAAACGTCAAGATCAGAGGATAAATGTTAAGTTTCCGAAGATAATCATGAAGATCGAGGAAAAAAAAGAATATTTCCGCGAAGCGATAAATTCAACCAAGGGCAAAGGGGGAAAGAGCAAACTGCCTATAGAGGAGTATATAAGGACTTTGAGGGTGATGATGCAAGGGACACACAAAAATCTCTACTCAGAGCAAACATAACACTTAGAGCATTTAGGCAACTTTCCATTTTTGTTATTCGAGCTGCGACTCAACTAGGGTGCAGTCTTAGGTTGTTAGAACTAGGGATCTCGCCAACAGCTCTCATAGCCAAGGCTTCTATCCTGTTGTAAACGCTCATACGCAAATTCGGAATAAGACATCTATTTTCTCTCTTTTCGATTCTTACTTTATTTTTCCATCTTTACTTCATATTCTGATTGATTGGCGTGTGGTTTAACAGATATTTGAGACCTCTGGGAAACTAGGGTTTACCCTGCATTCCTAATTCAACTGAAATCGACATTGCATATTTCGGTTCCCACAACAAAGTGATATACGTGATATCTTTCTAGCTTCCGGAATAGCTATAGCATGAGCACATGGTATCTTCTCCAAATCAAATCTACGGCAAGAGCATGTCTTCTCGGTCAGATTTACAACATGTAAAGATGAGACTCATATCCCTTGTGACTGATGGATGTCAATTGCTCGAACCTTTAAAAGTTTAGCAATAGGTATACGGCCCTACAAATAGTAAAGTTTAGTATAATAGAAAACAATTTATCGAACGACTTCTCTACACCACGAGTAAACTAGATTTCCATATTATAAATAGATTACCTCCAACCACTTCTCTACATCACGAGTCAAAGAGGTTTTCATCAAGTCAGCATCATGTTTTCTTGTTGCAAACCAACGTGTCATCATTAATCGGATTGTCTCTAGAAGGCGAACAATTGGCAAGCTTAACACATCTAACAAAGCTTTGTGTATGGATATGGCTATGTTACTTGTAAAGATGTTGTATCGATTACCTCTAAAATGATCTCGTGTCCACTTACGTATATCAGCACGTTCCAAATATGCATGTAAAGTTGGATTTAACTCGTTGATCGTCTTGAAGGTCGCTTGAAAGTTTGTTAACCTAAAAGAGGATGTCGTTTTTTTTATCAACCCAAACAGATCATGCTCTCTATACCATAACAAGATGTTTTTATACAAGTGCTACGTGCAAATTCCCCTCCTAGCCAATGGATAGATCACTGCAATAGTCTTCCCTATTGTTTTGTGTCTATCAAAAATTAACGTCAAGCCTTCATCATCAGGTATCACACGGCTGAGTTGGCGGAAAAAACTATGTCCATGATTCATCATTCTTTGTGTCAACAACAACAAATGCAATTGAAAATATTTGAAAATTATCATCCTGTGATGTTGCAATGAGAAGCATTCCTTTGTATTTTCCTTGCAAGAAAGTACCATCAACCACTACAACCTTCCTCATATATGGGAAGCCAGTAATGCTAGCGGTGAATGCAAGGAATAAGTACTTAAATCTATTGTTTACATCGACTTCCAATCGAATTAAAATCCAGGATTTGTCATTCTAATCATGTGTAGGTAAGAAGGTAATTCCTTGTATCCACTCTCTCATGAACCCAATACGAGATCTCTAGCAGCCAGAAGTGTACGGCGAGCTTTCCAATAATCCATCTACAATATACATTAAACATCAACCCATTTAATGGAACTAAGGTCGGATAATACATTAAATTTGATGCAGAAAACTAATCCATTAACCTTGATTCTGAAGCTCAAGTTCATAGCAGTAGCAACATGACATGGTAAAATAGTCTTGTCAACCCCACCAACATAGTCTTTGTACAAGAGTCCAAGAATTTCAGGAGTATCTTGTCGGGAACGAGACGAACGCTATGTTACGAAACACGAATGTTCAGCTACATATACTCGGATTGTAAACTTTGTAGAGTCACCTACTGGTGTAGCTCTAAGCTTCCAAGTACAACCATCTAACCAACATTTTACACGTAACATTTCACGCGTAGATCTAACCACATCAAAATCAAAATTTTGAACAACTGGAAAAATCTTCAGACATGTCTCCAGTGCATCTTTTGATTCAAAACTCTGCCCCACATTAAAGTTGAATGCGCCCAAGTCGAATAGATTCTTTGGATAATCTCTTTCTTGTGTCTTTATAACAGTGTTGTAACTCATCGGTGTAGGAGATCTCTGATCCTCTTCTACTTGCTTTGGTGGAAGTCCATATGACAGTAAAGTTCTCGTCATCAAATGTTGATCCATCAGAATCGTCACAGTAATCAAATTGATCACCCTCTTCATCCGTATCCTCATAGTCTGTAGACATTGGATCTTCGTTTTCTAGGATTTCTTTGGATCTTTGCTAGATTCTTCAACCTCGTTTTTCTTACTTTAAACTCTACACATAGTCTAATTCTCGACTTTGTGAAGACACAAAAATCTCTGAAACTGACTATCATTTCTTACTTTCACATAAGGTGTATCTATGGTTTCCTTGAACATATTACGTTTAGAAAAAAAGTACGTCAACTCCAATTCGTGGTCTGTGAAATCAACTCCGTAATCCTGATATATGATTTTCACAAAATCTTCATATCTAGTTTTCCATGTTTCTCTAAGCAATAAGGATTCCAACAAGAGTTGAAACCACCATGAAAAGAGACAACTTAATAAAAAAAAAAGAGGGGTGAAGGGATGACGACATAAAACATTCTAATAATTTTGAAAATTATGAATCATTCTAATAATAATATAATTAATTAAAGTCATTCCAGAATTTTCCCTAATTTTTATGTAATACATATTGTGGTTTTAACCAATTTTTTATTGGTTTTATCATTATTTTATACAAAAAATTGCAAACTCTTTTCAAGAACATGGTCCACAAATTTTTTTTGAGCAGGGTCTGCTTTCGACACTAACATGTGTTCGAATAGTTATGAGTCTGTCCCGCCATCTTTCATCATCAGAAAGACGAACAAATATCTACACAACATAATTCCTTTTCGGTAAAATGTTAAATACTACCCAACAAAATTGCCAGCTCTTTCTTGTTGGGCTCTTAAATTGTGGGACCATAAACAATTGCACCATTATATACGTGTATCTCTTACCTGTTATATATACAACATTAAGTTCTTGCATGAATCACTTGTTCATAAAGAAAATCTATTGGGTTTGTTCAGAAAAAAAAGTGTGACCTACAATGGCGATCAACATAGGTTTGATTGAAATTTTCATAACATTCATTTTTTTCCTCGTTCTCAAAGGTTTCTTGCATCACAAGAAAACTCCGAAGTATTTGCCCACAAACTGGCCGGTCCTTGGGATGCTTCCGGGTCTGCTCGTCCATATCAGTCGTATCTATGACGCAATCACCGAGCTTCTTGAGGCCTCCAATATGACGTTTTGTTTCAAAGGGCCATGGCTTAGTGGAACCGACATATTGATCACTGTTGATCCGGCGAATATCCGTCACATTCTAAGTTCAAATTTCGATAATTACCCCAAAGGGATGGAGTTTAAGGAGATCTTTGAAGTCTTGGGAGATTCGATTTTCAACGTTGACTCGGAGTTGTGGGAGGATATGAGGAACTCGTCTCATGCCATTTTTAGCCGTCAAGATTTTCAAAGGTTTTGGGTGAGTACAAGCGTAAGCAAACTGAATCAAGGGCTTGTACCTATTCTTGAAAATGCTGTTGAGAAAGACATCATTGTCGACTTGCAAGATCTGTTCCACAGATTCTTGTTTGATACATCTTCGATTTTGATAACCGGGTATGATCCTAGATGTCTCTCCATCGAAATGCCTAAGGTTAATTTCAGTGACGCTGTGGACGGTGTTGCCGATGGGCTTTTCTACAGACATGCCAAGCCGCGTTTGTTTTGGAAGCTCCAATACTGGATTGGAGTTGGAGTAGAAAAGAGCATGAGAAGAGGCATCGCGGTTTTCGATGAGATGCTCGAGAAGATCATATCGGCTAAACGAGAGGAGATCAAAATCCATGGGATTCGCGACTCAGAAGGAGAGGCCATGGACGTTTTAACGTATTACATGACTGTAGACACGACCAAGTATAAGCACTTGAAACCAATCAGCGATAAATTCATCAGAGACACTATTTTGGGGGTTTTGATAGCGGCAAAAGACACAACAAGCTCAGCTCTTACTTGGTTTTTCTGGCTTCTCTCCAAGAACCCTGAAGCAATGATCAAGATTCGACAAGAGATTAACAACAAAATGCCTAAATTTGATCCAGCAGATTTAGATAAGCTCGTGTATCTCGACGGTGCCGTGTGTGAGACGCTAAGGCTATACCCATCAGTCCCATTTAACCATAAGTCACCGGCAAAGCCAGACGTGCTTCCAACTGGGCATAGAGTCGATAAGAATTGGAAGATAGTCATATCTATTTATGCATTGGGGAGGATGAAATCTGTTTGGGGAGATGATGCAGAAGATTTCAGACCAGAGAGATGGATATCAGACAGTGGGATGTTGAGACACGAACCTTCCTATAAGTTCTTGGCGTTTAGCGCTGGTCCGAGAAGTTGCTTGGGGAAAAAGTTAACGTTCTTGCAGATAAAGACAGTGGCTGTGAAAATCATACAAAAATATGACATTAAGGTCGTTGAAGGGCAAAAATCTGAACCAGTTCCTTCGGTTCTTCTTCGCATGCAACATGGTCTCAAAGCTGGTGTCACTAAGATATAGAGATAATTTTTTTTGTGTTATGAATAAATAATAATAATCTATCTGTAAAACTTAGAGAAAAGAATGAGTAATTCGTATATTGCTTTGTATTGTGTTATTCATAAAGTACAAGGAGTTTCCTTTATATAGGGATTACAATAGACCGTCATATAGATAAATGGAAAGAAGACAAATCTTATTGCAACTAGGAAAAAGAAAATATCCAAAACCAATATGGAAAAAGTTTCTCTAGCCGCCTAACCCTAAACCTATATGGTCTAGGTTTAATAAACCTTTATACAATAGGTTTATGGTTGGTCCGGTTATGGGTCATCCACAATCTGGTTCATAACACTCCCCTTTGGATGCCATAACCGTATAGAGTTTGTAATGTGCTTAATGTTGCTTCATTAAAACATTTACCCTGAAAACCCAATTGGACCTCACTGAAAGTCCTTAAGCCTACGCATTCCAATATGATGTATTAACTTCTTGAATGTTGATGTTGGAGTGACTTGAACGAATTTGTACCACTCGGACCTCTCTAGCCTTTAGTAACTTGCACATGATGGTTGGCCCTTCTACGCCCACAGACATCCCACAGTCCACACGGATGTGTTTCTTTGTCGTCGACCATCTTATACTCTGAGCGGAAGTGACTGGTCATCCCGTCGACCATCCCATACTCTCAAGCAAACACACACACAAATTTTGGTTGATGTTGCTGCGATGG